>CABHPQ010171176.1:0-46342 GCA_902168405.1 Peromyscus aztecus
CATTGCGGTGAGGTGGCCTTGTGCTGACTCAGTCGATTTAAATTTTTCTGAAAACTCTTTTTGAGGCTTTCAGCTTCATTATGACGGATAATGAATACAAAGCCTTTTGAAGAGAAAAGAATACATGGATACGATCTCCCAAACTGCTTTCAAGTTACTTATTATACATTATTGTTCAATCCAGCAAATGTCTTTCCATTATCCACTGCAGAATAACCAGTGGCTCACAATTAACTCGGTATGCTGAGTACTACTGTCTCTAATGTTCTTCTCTCTCATCCCCAAATCACTGACATTTTTATTTGATGCGTGTGTGTGTGTGTGTGTGTGTGTGTGTGTGTGTGATTTGAGTGTGGTTTTTGTGGTTTTATGGGTTGTTCTTTTCTTTCTAGATGTTTATCCAGTCAGCAGTAAGTACTGTAAGCTATAAGTTCTCAATGATTCTTCTTTTTAAAATCCCATTACTGGCTTATATTCTGAATCCCACGTAAGCCTTTCTTTAAAGTGGCATATAGTGGAAAATTGAATTGGTGGTTCTAAGAATCTCAGACTTACTGACCCTGAATGTGTGCAATGCATTGTGTTAGCTGCATGAACTGCTCTTATTACGGATCTTCACAGCAAGAACTAAGTTCTTTTTTAAAGATTTATTTTATTATTTATATGTCTGTGCGTGTAAGTATGTGCCAGACACGTGAGTGCCCACAGAGACCAGAAGAGGGCATCAGATACCTTGGAGCTGAAGTTACAGGAGGTTGTGAGTCACCTGATATGTGTGTTAAGAACCGAGCTCAGGTCCTCTGGAAGAGCAGCAAGTGCTGAGCTATCTCTCCAGCTCAAAAGTATGTCTTACTAGCCCCATTCTTATAAATAAGGGGAAGGTAACTAAAGCTCAGAAAGGTTGGGTGATTTATCTAAGGTCACACAGCCAGGAAATAGCAGAACCAGATTCTGTAGTCCCAGCTGATTCAACACCCACGTGACTCCACAACATTATTCTTTACATAATTCTGAGGTTTGAAATGGTGGTAGAATGGTTAATTGGACTAGGTCTGGGATCAAAAGACTAGGAAAACCTTTCAAAGCAGACCATATACAAGAGATTTTAACACATAATAGTTTTCCATTGCTTTCATAAGGAATGACCACAAAACTAGAATCTTTAAACAATTAGAATTTATGTACTAAAATTTCATAGTTCAAAAGTCCAGTATAGGTCTTACTGGGCCCAAATCAAGATGTTGTTAGCATTGCATTGCATTCTGGAAGCTCTGGGAGAAAATCCACCATCTTGCCTCTCCCAGCTACAGAGACCACCTGAATATGTTGGCTCACTTCCCCTTCTTTTTACCTTCTAAGCCTGCAACATGGCTTCCCATAGACCCTGCGTTAATTCCTTCCTTTACCTCTTCTATTTCTAGAGACTCTGTGGCTACATGAGGCACACTCGAATACCAGGTAAAAACAAAGCAAAACAAAACAAAATTTACCCAGTCTTCCAAAAGGAGTGTTTTGGGGGAGAGTTAATAAGTAGTTATAGGTTGAATCTGGCATGTGTGCACGCGCGCGCGCGCGCGCGCGCACACACACACACACACACACACACACACACACACACATTGATATGTTCAAATCTGAACCTCCAGTATCTCGGATGTAATCTAATATTTGAATCTAACATTTGAAATGCCCGTGACAGTGAAGGCAATCCGAATGTTGCCTCTAGAAGCCAAAGAACACCAAAAATTGGAAGCAACCCAGAAGGTAGAAGGGAAGTGGGGAGCAGATGCTCACAGCCTTCAGAGAGACTCAGCCCTCGTGACACCAGATGCTTGAGCTTCCGGCCTCCAGAATTCTGAGGTCATTGATTTCTGTTGTTCAGGCCACATGATTTCTGGTAGTTTGTTACATCATCCATGAGAAACACATACTTAAACTTCCAAGAACATGAGATCTGGAGAGACCGGTGGCGGCAGAGAGCTCAGCCAATGATTTATGTAGGAAACAAGAAGTAAACAGACAGAACCCCAGGGTTAGAGAGCAGCTAAGGACAAATGTGACTTGAGACCAAGTTAACTAATTGGGTTGGACTATTCTAAGACCCTGGGAGGACACAACGCCTGGATATGGGAAGCAGAAGCCACCCAGTGTTTGATGAAGTCAGGGCTAGGTCAGATGATTATCCTTTAGAGACATAGCCTTGTGACAAACACCTACTTTCAAGTGCTTGGTCAATTTGTTTATTGATTCTTTGTGGTTGCCTTGCCTACAAATGAAGGCCACTAAAAGGTTTCTGTGTATTCAATTGTTTTAAATATTTGGTTACTCCAGAAAGTTAATTGGCTGCCTCTCTGTTCGCTTGGCTGAAGCAGCCACAGGAGAAAGAACATCTGGTGCAAGGAACATTGGAAAAGGAACCTGCCTTTCCTTTGTGCGGTTCCTTCTCTTTTATATCCATAATGGAAATCTCTGGAAAAGGAATTACCACGTGCTTCTTACATATAAAAGAGTTGGATCCCAGGCATAATACTGCATGCCCAAGTCAAAGGAGGCCAAAGCAAAGCCCAGCACTTTTGAGGTAGGAGCAGGAAGACTGGGGGTTCGAGGCCACTTTCAGCTACATAGTGAGTTCTAGTCCAGTCCGAGCTATGTGAAATCTTGCCTCAGAAAACAAAATAAGCTGGGCATGATGAGAGGCAGAGGCAAGTGGATCTCTGAGTTCGAGGCCCACCTGGCCTATGTAGTAAGTTCCAGACCAGTCAGAGCTACGTGTTGAGACCCTGTCAAAACAAACAACAAATCTACAGAAAAAAAAAAAAAATGTCTTGATCATCCTAGCAGCACCAATACCAGAATATTTTGTTGGATAGGATATGCAAACCCCTTTTTCCTCACTAGCATCTTTGTTCTTAAAAGAACACAGACAAGAAAGTGCTTTTAACATTCTACAGTAAAGAAAACAAAGAAAAATACAGATAATTAGCTAGTTTGCATATAAATGTCAACCCATAGCCTAAAACAATGGGCTTATGGGTCTCCACAGAATTAAATATGAACAATTTTTTAGTTCTGTAAACTTATTTCACTGTCAAAGTTGAACAGGTGATTAAACAATAATACCAGATAAATAAAACTTCAGTGGCTAGGGAAATACAATAGGGAAATACCCACAATGTGGGTGAAATACAGTCTAGTGTTCTCATTTGTTTTTGTTTGAACTCTCATGTACCAATAATGGTGTTTCAGTGTTCTTATGGATCAGGAAGAAGTCCCACTCTTCCTTTCTCCACTTTTCCCTATTACGTTTGAAAAATGAGGGCAATGTGCTTCTTGAGTCCAGTCCCTAAGGGGGAGATGTTTATTATAACTGCCATGTACCCCTAAGCTTCAAGGCCTAATCAGCAGAACTAGAAAACTTCCCAACTTTTAAATTAGAAATCTATAGGCAAATAAAGCCCTCGTTCCTTCTTTTAACAGCTTGGAAAAATGGAGGCGAATTTTAGAATTTATTTTTCTTTTGTATTTGAGAATTATACTGTGTTGCCTATCAATTGACATTCTGCAGAGCACGCTCCCTCCTCTCTCTCTCTCTCTCTCTCTCTCTCTCTCTCTCTCTCTCTCTCTCTCTCACACACACACACACACACACACACACACACACACACACACTTCTTTTGAATTTAGGAAGTGCAAAGACCAGATGGCAGTAGAGAAAAACATTATTTTGGAAACAATTTTTAAAAGGTTCTTTGGGTTTTTTGAGGCAGAGTTCATATATTCCAAGTTGGTCTCAAACTCACAATGGCTTTGGACTCTTGATCCTCCTGCTGGGCCTTCAGAGTGCTGAAGGATCCGGGGCACCACACCTGGGTCAACGCTTCCGTTCTAATTCTGTGCTTAGAAAACAATGCTTTCTTTTTAAAAATGTATGTTAATTAAATTGTTCATGTGTATGGGTGTCCCTCCTGTGTCTGTCTGTCTGTGTACCACATGTGTGCAGTACCACATGTGTGCAGTACCCACAGAGGCCAGAAGAGGATGTCAGGTACCCTGGGACTGGAGTTCCAGACAGTTAGGAGCTGCTAAGTGGGAATCAAAACCCAGGTCCTCTGGAAGAGCAGCTATTCTTCTTAAACCCCTAAGCCATCTCTCAAAACCTTAGAAAATAACGCTTTCTTAACTTTTTTCTCCTCTGTCTCATTTCTACTACAAATTGTGTAACAATCTTCTTTTCATGGCTATTATCTTTCTCCCTGAGAGGAAATTAAAAACAGAAATGAAGTATTGCAATCTCCCCACATTTCATCCAATGAAGGAGGAACTCTGGGTGAGAAGAGCCAACTGCCCACACCACCGCAGCGTTCTCGCCTACTCACCTCTGCATTGACAAACCATTCAGAATCCTGCGAGAGCTACAGGGAAAAGTCCAACCCAGGGAAGAGGAAACTCCTTTTCCTTTGTTCATTTTGGTATGGTTTAGGGAAGATATTACTTACACACAGCTTGTTCAATGGGAAGAATAAAGGGGAACCAGACAGAGAGCGAGAAAATAAAAGCAATACCTCACAAAGCCTGGGTTTGTGAGTCTTCGATATGTCTGCCCTCCGTCCCATTCTATCTGCATCTTCTGTCTGAAGATGTGTGCATTGCCTCTCAGAGCTCTCTTGATCCTCGCCAAGAGATTCTTAAACCATCTGAAGCTGGATGATGGTACATCAGTAGGTTTAGCTCTCAATCTGTCACTGAGCCAAAATCTAATATGAAAAACAGGTTTTTTTGTTTTGTTTTTTTGGGTTTTTTTTTTTGGGGGGGGGGTTCGAGACAGGGTTTCTCTGTGTAGCTTTGCGCCTTTCCTGGAACTCACTTGGTAGCCCAGACTGGCCTCGAACTCACAGAGATCCGCCTGGCTCTGCCTCCCCAGTGCTGGGATTAAAGGCGTGCACCACCACCGCCCGGCGAAAAACAGTTTTTCTACCTAGATGCTATGGTTTGGACATAGTTTGAGGTATGTCCCTTAAGGTTTCGTGTGTTTGAAATTTAGAGTGTAAAGTCTTAACCTATCTATAGCAATATGGGTTGGGTCTTTGGGAAATGATTGGAATTAGACGAAAGTGATTGGTGTGGTACCCCCATGATGCAATCCTGATGCCTTTCTAAAAAGGAGGGAGACCAGAGGACATGCACACCCACACATTCCCAGTCTACAAAACCTGTGCCTCCCCATGACTCAGTTAATAAGACCATCAGCAGCTATGACCCCTAACCTTAGACCCCCCCCCAGTACTGTGAACCAAAGTAAAATTACTTTATAAAGTTAATCTGTGATAGTCAGTTAGTAGCAACAGAAAAATTGACTGATACATGGTGAAATTGGTTTCTTTAATAATATCACCTTTCAGATAAAACCCTAATTCTTTACTTTCACATAACCATAATTTATGGGACATCATGAAAGTTAAGAATTTAAAACAAATTACTTTTAACAGTAGGAGACTTGGCCTCTTACAATAACCATTGTCTTCAACTGAGTTAATAAAGAGAATGATGAATTTGGAGTAAGGAGATTCAAGATTGAATTTAAAATTCACCATTTACTAGTTGTAAAATAAAACTTCATAAAGATTCAGTCCTCGTCTGGAAAATGAGGGAAATAATGTCAGCTCTGTCTGCCTCACCATAATATTTTAAAAGAAAAAATGATGTGTTGAAAAGTTCTATAATTAAAATTTTTTAGACAAATACAAGCTATTAGTGTTGTTGTTCTTGTCAGCTTAAGGGAAGACCACTGAGAAAAATATGGAATACAAACAAGCAAATACATATACAAGAAAAAAAGTGGAGCTCAATTTTACCATGGTACCGCAGAAAGAAACATCTGTTTAACAACTGAAATAATAACAGTGGTGTTTTTTTTTAAAAAAAAAAAAACTAAAAATTAATATAAACTTTGCAGAAGTCTCTCAACAATAGCGAGTGTGGATTTTATCCCACCACATAGCAAAAGTCCTTAAACTTTTCTTTTCCATCACTATGTACACCTTTTGCCTTCTTAATTCTTCTTCAAATGACCCTCAAACCTCAAAACATTCCTTTAAACCAGGCTAGCTTCTTGATGACCTCTATTTCTTTCAGCATTTAGACCTATTGTTTCATCCTTCGGCCCCTCTGTCTTCCTGTATGACAAGTTCTTTTTCTGGATCCTTTTCATTCCGCTTCTTCACCTCTCACACAGGTTCTGTACAAAAAGATCCATAAAGTCCACTGAAAAACATAATGGAACAAGAGAAAAACAAGTTCCGGCTGTTTGGGGGTTATTGTTTGTATGTCACAATAAGCATTGTATTGATTGTCTCTTCATTTTTCCAAATGTGAAGTAAAAACTCATATTTAAAAACTCATATTTTCCAAGTAACTGCCCCCTCTCCTGTTTACAGAGAGACACTGGGTTCTCTGTCAACTCCTAGACACCATCCCATTTAACTCTTGGGATTTTCTCTGACCAGCTGTTCTTTCCATTCTTTCAAAGTTTTTAGAAACTATACATTTATTTGCCATGCATCCATCCACTCGGTCTAGAAGAGAGATCCCAAATACATGACGCACTGCCATTATCTCTCCTTCTCGTGTTCATTGTAGACATCGCTAATAAATTACTGCATGCTTTCCCGTGGAGCCTAGATTAGAATCCCCATGTTCTGGTGGTCTGTTCTCAAACTTTGCTATGTATCCTAAGCTCTGGAGGACTTACTAAAATAGAGATTACCTTAGACTTTCTGATGTATTAAGTCTGTGGTAAGGACCAAGAAATTGCGCTTCTAACCATGTTCCCAAATACTGCTGATGGTTCTGGTTGGCCGGGGTGTGGTGTGGTGTGGTGTGGTGGTGGTGGTGGTGTGTGTGTGTGTGTGTGTGTGTGTGTGTGTGTGTTTGTGTGTGTCATCCAGACTCTAAGAAACGGTATTCCAGTGAACTACCAGCAACTCTAAAGACAGCTGTCCCACAAGTAGGATCCTGTTGTATCTCTTGTTTGAACAACTTTTCTCCATGGGTCTATAGAAACCATGTAATGGCCATCTGCAGCAAGTTAGACGCCTTAGTCATTTAGAATTGCAAGTGTCCTATAAAAGCTGTCTCCCCATTGATTCAGCTCTGGTTTCTTTTTCCAAAATTCTTCCACTCAATATCATGTATCCTCCCTCACAAATCCTTAGTTTTGGACGTAATTCCAAATTTTCATACTTCCTGCTGTAGCACATCAAGTCAATTTCCAGGTCCACCTTTGATGAGATAAAAATCAATGGAAGGAGCTCTGGTTGCCTTAGAAGATAAATTGAACAGAAATCAGGAGGCTTTCCAACAGAAGGAAAGGGAGCATAAGCAGAACAAACCAACCAAGAGACATTTTGCTAGACTTTACCTGCTTCTGTTCAGTCAAGCATTCATTTTGTGGAACTAAATGGTTAAAATTTAGGAGGATATGTACCTTTTTAGATACTAAATGTAGTGCTAGATAAAATTTATTTCCCGGTAGAAACTTTTAAATGTCTGGTAAAAATACTTAATTCGATGTAGTAGTTGTTGTTGTTAAACATTTGTTTCATTTTTTTTTAAAAATTATGTGTCTCTGTGTGGGTATGTGCACATCAGTGCAGGTATACACAGAGGCCAGAAGAGGGCACTGGATCCCTTGGAACTGGAGTTAGTTATAGGCAGCTGTGAATACCTTCATATAGGTATTGGGAACCAAACCTGGGTCCTCTGCAGAAGTAGTATGTGCTCTATATGTTCTTACCCATTGAGCTATCTCTGCAGCTCTTGTTTTTTGTTTTTGTTTTTAAAGATTTATTTATTTATTATGTATACAGAAGAAGGTGCCAGATCTCATTACAGATGGTTGTGAGCCACCATGTGGTTGCTGGGAATTGAACTCAGGACCTCTGGAAGAACAGTCAGTGCTCTTAACCTCTGAGCCATCTCTCCAGCCCCCTCTTGTTTTGCTTTTTTTAATAAGACATTGCTTTAGCTTTTCTTTAGTATTTCGAATGCACAAAGAGTGTGACATTTGTTCTCTAGGTTCTCACCATGTTCCTCATTCATCCAGTGTTATGGTGTTTCACACTTTATTTAGCAGGAAAATCTTTTAGTAAACAAAATCTTCCAATAGAAGACTCCATCAGCCACAGTGCTCACATGGCAAACTCAAACACAGATGGACAGCCCCAAAGGGTGAGTATAAAGCTTCTTAATGAAGGGACTATTCACAAAGACCTGTCTGGGTAGAGGGAAACCAACAAAGGAAGGTGAGATTTCCTCAAGACTGGCAGTACCACTTCCTCTAGACACGAAATGGCCAAAGGGGGCAGAATGGCTACCAGAGCCTAGAAGGAGCCGCAGCTGTAGTAGAAGGAAGGCTACCAGACATGAAGTGTGGATTCCGGTAGATGTAAACAACCATGACCAAACCACAGCCACAAAAGGAAAGAGTCAGGGGAGTTGATACCTTTTCCTTCTACCTTCCAATGTCTGGAGACTTCTCTGATTGGCTGGGCCCAGTCGAATGCTTGAGGACAAGGAAATTCAGCTGACAAGGTCTATCAGAAGCCAGCCTCCTAAGAACAGAGAGCAAGGTGGAACAAGGCAAGAAAAAAAAAAAACTAAACAACAAAGGATGTGCTGCACAAACCCCCAAATATGAGACTCATGGAACAGTTTCTCCTGCTGAATCAGGATGGAGAGGTACAGAGCCAATCACCATGTCTCCCTCTCTGCTGATTCACTGGACCACAGAATCTCTGGGACACCCCTGCTGAATTCTGGTCTAATCCTTACGTTATGAATCCCTCAGCCACAGTCAACAATAGGCCCGTGTGCTTTGCACATAACTCTGTCCTAAAACCACAATGCCTGTATATGCTCTTCACCACTGAGCCGTCTCTGCAGCTCTTGTTTTTGTTTGTAATAAGGCATTGCCACAGCTTTTCTTGGGTATTTTGCATTCACAGAGTGTGACATGTGTCCTCTAGGTTCTCCCAGCACTCCCGGTTCATCCAGTGTCATGGTTTTCCAAATTTTATTAAGCAGTAAAATTCTTTGCTAAACAAAATCTTACAACAGAAGATACAACCAGCCACAGGGCTCATGTGGCTCTATATGTTCTTAACCTGGAGTTACCATACTGTGACAAGAAGGGCACCAAATCTGTCCCTATGCATGTGATCACACTGAGGGCCTCAGAGTCTGGAAGCCTGATGGCTACATCATCTGTATATGATAGGTAAGTTTGTTGAAGACATTTGTTTCCCCATCCACAGGCTCTGAATTGATAGGCTAAATTTGGGAAGACTCGTCAGTTATTAGGTGCAACCCTCCCCCAAAATAATTCATGATTAATTTTTGTGTATACACTGAATTTTGGAAAGGATTCTATACCCAAATATATTAAAAATATGTAGTTACTGACAAGAAAAAATAAGGAGATAGATGAGAAGAGAGGAGAATTAAAAAAAAACAAGATAGTGGTTTAAAAAAAGGGTTAAGACAACAACCAAAAATATTATCATTATTAATTAGAAAAGCGATCACGGAGAATCTACTGATCAAAAAATGCAAAACCTAATGCTGCCATCAGTAACCAGAAGCAATGTCCTCCAAATGTGCTCTGAAGCACAGCCTGGCTTCCTTCACGGAGGCTGCTGCAGGTCTGTCAGTCACTGGGCCAAGTGGTGAGCACACCCTCTGCCGCTATGCAGAGAAGTCAGAGGAGGGAAGCCAACACTGAGACAGGGATGGGCAGGGATGGAGAGGCGCCAGCACCCAGGAGTCAGACTGCCAGATATTCTGTCACAGGAGCTGCTGCTTAGATCTCCTGGTTCACTGGAAGAAGCGCATGGGGAAGGGTTGGCGGTATGGGGGTTTGGGAAAAGATGTTGCTTTCAGTCTCAGTAGCTGGAGTGGCCTTCACAAGGAGCAAAAATAAGCTGAACAGAAGAGAAAGGCACAGCTGTTCTTTGCTTTCTTAGTTCTCCAGATTTCTTATTTTATCGTGTGTTGGTGCAGCTGCACAGCCAGAGGAGCATGGGGTTCCTCTATTCCAGACCCAGGTAGGGATTAAGGTAGAGTGAAATACAGTCAGGCTGCATCGACCCCAGTGCCCCCTGCATGCTCCCACCCTGGCCCTATGCCCACCTTCACTGCATGCCTCTCTTCAAGACTGGCAAGACTTGAATCAATAGAAAGCCTTTGTCACACACATAAGATGGAATGCAAATCATTTTACATATATTACCATATTTAATTCTCAAAGCAAAAGTATGAGGGAGTACCATTATTACCATATGGTTTTTGTTTTTGTGTTTCAGATGGGAAAATTGGGAGTTAGAAAGGTCAAGAAACTCAATGGAAGAATAGTAAGCCGCAGTTTGGACCTTGGGAAGTTGCCTTTAGTAACTAAACTTAAACATTGAGCCATCTTATCTCGATTGTGTATACCCAGGACCTCGCCTTACTGCCTTGTTTCCTCCAAGTCTCTGGGATTCACTGTTTTTAGCCCTTTACTGGTCATTTAACCTCTGACTTTCAATTGTTTTCTCTGTCAAAGATGCTAGGCTTTTATCCTTATGAAGGCCTGTCAGAAGCCACCCTGTGGGTTAGCCAGAGCTGATCAGTGAGGTCAAGCATCCAGGTAGGCCTCCACTTATAACCCCATTATAACCCCATCTTCACATATTTTAATCTTTGCAATGTGGTCCCTCTGTGCTATCAGACTTGCAATCCTTCCGCCGTAGGTATATAGGTGTGCATCCTCACATCAGGAGCCCAGTTTCTCAACTCGTAGTGGACACAGAACCCTACCTAGAAATGTAGTTCCATCAAATGCAGAGCACTCCCCAACACTGAGCATCCTTTTTATAAGAAGCTGGACTATTAGCCTGAATCTATGGCACTATCCACAATAAGCGATGCTCAAGGCAAAACTGAGTACCAGTGAAGAGGAAAACAAGTCACACCCCTGAACCACATTGCCAAGACTTTTCAGAGAATTAAGGGTGATTGAAATGCTCACATATAGGACTTTGATTGCAATTCAGAAAGCCACAAAGTCTTCCTTATTTAAAAACCCATGAGTTTAGAATGGCTTTTTGGTTGGTTGTTGAGAATACTTAAAATAGCTAAAGAGAATGGAAAATAAAGACATTTAAAGTCTCTCTTTTTAAATTAGATAATGTTCATTCTTCGTGTGCATATTTTATTATTGTAGGAGTAGATTTTAGACTGTTTGGTTCCTGCATGTATCATGGAGCATGGTGCCTCAGTTCCACGTCCTCTGCTTTCTTTCTTTTTCTGAGTAATGCTTTAACCATTTTTATGGTATATTTGGCATATGGATATAGTCATACATATGCACTCACTCAGAT
Organism: Peromyscus aztecus; assembly: GCA_902168405.1. NCBI lineage: Eukaryota > Metazoa > Chordata > Mammalia > Rodentia > Cricetidae > Peromyscus > Peromyscus aztecus. Next base: position 11,415 of record CABHPQ010171176.1, read on the forward strand.
TTAAATGAAAGTGTTATTTTAAGAAAATTCAAAGTAAACTTCATATGAATCACGGAGGCAGTTACTTTGCTGATTTTGTTTTCCTCTCTCCACTCAGCCCCCGTCTTTGCGGTGCAGACTCTGTCCTCTGCTCTGGAGAACAAAAGGATATACAGAATGACATGTGTTTAAAGGCTTATCAGGGGTTGTTTGTGGGCTTAGTTTTAAAGCTTAATTTCAACCTTGGGATTCATTTGATTCCCAAGCTGGCCGAGGGAGGAAAATCTTAGAACGACTCAGGAGAGAGTGGCTATGGGAGCTGTAACAAGGACGCTGATCATCTGTGGCTCAAGAGGTCTCTCGAGAATCAACCAAATCAGAGGACCTGAGTTGTACTCATTCTCAATTTCCACTCTAAATACCACTCAGCTAGCCATAGTCTCAATTTCTAGGTTTCTTTATTGGAGGGAGGGAGGGGAGATAGAGAGAGAAACCGATTGGCCAGCCCAAACATTGGTTCTCATTTAGTCACATGACAACCTCTGTGGTCAATGTACCCAAGCAAAGTGGGAGCGAGTTACTTGCCACCAACAGAGTTATCAGAGGTACATTAGAGATTGTTCCAGTAGATCATATTCTCAAGTATACGTGTGTGTGTGTGTGGAGTTGAATGTGTGTGAAGGCAAAAATTACAAATATCAATTTATAATATATGAATTCAGGAAAATCTAAAATGGATAAACAACTATCATTATCTTTATTTACGGGGTGTTTTTTATGATACATTTGCACGCACGTGTGGGTCACAGCACATGGGGAGGTAGAAGACAATTATCAGGAGTCGGCTCTCACCTTCCAACATCTTAAGCCAGGGTCTCCCTTTAGTCTCTGCTCTGGGCAGTGCCCCAGGTTAGCTCGCCCAAGAGTTTCTGACTAACTCCTTATCTCTCAGCTCATTGGAGAAGTGCTGGGATCCCAGAAGCATCCAGTTTGTTACATGGACCCGAGGGATCAAACTCAGGTCATTGGGCTAACAAGGTCCTTGTTCTCACCTGCTAAGCATCTCCCCAGCCTGGTCGAGGGTTTCTGAAAGCCTCTTATTGTTTGTCAAAACCCTAGATTTTTCCTTTTAAGATTTTTTTTTTATCATTTTATGTGTATGGGTGTTTTATCTGCATATCTGTCTGTGTACTGTGTGTGCCGGTTGCCCTCAGAGGTCAGAAGAGAGACTCCGATCTCCTGGAACTGGAGTTACGGATGGCTGTGAGCTGCATGTGTTTGCTGGGAATCAAACCTAGGTCCTCTGCAAAAGCAGCCAATACTCTCAACCACTCAGCCACCTTTCCAGTCCTGTGTTTTTATTTTAGAGTTTGATCAAATATTATGCATTAAAATATCTGTTCTTTGGCCCCTAAATTGTGCCAAGACCCAGAGACTTAGGTCATGAAAATTAATACATGAGAACAGCATACAACTTAACAGTTGATTGCGTTCTACATGTGTACTGGTGTGTTAGTGTGCTCGGGCTGCCATAACCAAGCTTTATAAAGACAGGATGAGTTAAACAGCAGAAATCAGGTTTTTTCACAGCTGGAAGCTGGAAATCTGAGACGAAAGAGACAGAGGGTTAATTTCTAGTGCCCCTTCTCCTTGCTTGTCAGATTTCCTCTGTATCTTCTAGAGCAGTGGTTCTCAACTTCCCTAATGCTGCGGCCCTTCAGTACAGTCCCTCATGTTGTGGTGACCCCCAACCACAAAATGATTTTTGTTGTTACTTCATAACTGTAATTTTTCTACTGTTATAAATCTTAAAGTAAATATCTGTGTTTTCTGATGGTCTTAGACAACTCCTGTGAAAGGGTCGTTTGACTCCTAAAGGAGTCAAGACCTACAAGGCTGAGAACTGCTGTTCTAGAGTCTTCCTTCTATATGTCTGTCTTAACATCCTCTTTAGTTAGTTAGTCAGTTAGTTAGTTAGTTTTTTTGAGACAGAGTTTCTCTGTATAGTTTTGGTGCCTGTCCTGGATCTCGCTCTGTAGACCAGGCTGGCCTCGAGCTCACAGACATCCGCCTGGCTCTGCCTCCTGAGTGCTGGGATTAAAGGCATGTGTCACCGCTGCCTGGCTATAACATCCTCTTTATATAAGAAAATGAGCCATATTGTGTAAGGGCCACCCTAACTTTCTTCATTTCAATGTATTCATATATTTCTTCAAAGCGGGTTACATTACGAGGTATGAGAGCTTAGGGCAGCTGTTCTCAACCTATGGGTCATGACCCCTCTGGGGTCATATATCAGATATTTGCATCATAGTAGCAAAATTACAGTTATGAAATAACAACGAAAAAATTTTATGGTTGGGGGTCACCACAACATGAGGAACTGTATTAAAGGGTCACAACATTAGGAAGGTTGAGAACCACTGGTTTAGGACTTCAACACATGAATTTTTGTGGAGTTATAATTTAGCCTATAACAGTCGATGACTATTATTTGGAACTAGGAATAGAAAATACATTTTCCACGTCTCTCCCAGTCTTCTGGTTTCCTCACTTTAACAAGCTACGAATAACCCACCAGAAAGCCACTAACCTGGTCCTTCTCCCTATTTAAAATCTAATGTTGACATTCCTTGGTTAGGTAACTTCTGTGACCCACATCACCTTAAAGTTCAAATTTTTCCTATAGTGAAATTTTAGTTTCCCAGTCTTCCCAGACTCACTTCCAGCCACTCCTCTTCCACACCATGTACGTTGTCCTTAAAAATCTGTCTGTCCTTCTTTCTTCCTCTCTCTCTCTCTCTCTCTCTCTCTCTCTCTCTCTCTCTCTCTCTCTCTCTTTGAGACAAGATCTCTTGGTACATAGACCCAGGTTGTCTCAACCACGATCCTCCTGCCTCAGACTTTTGAGCACTGGAACTACAAGATGTGAACGATCACACCCAGTGAATTTCTGAACTGGGCACTTATGTTCTTATTTAGTCTACATTTAAATACATTTTGTATTACTGTGAAGAGAAGGATGATGTCACACCACTCCTCCCTACCACCCATTACCCGCGCGCATATTTCAATTGCGTTGTAAATGAAATAGCATTTGGGGTTACCTAGAAACCCAGCCTAGGATTTCTGATCAGTTCTATAAATATTTGTTCAGTACCTATCACGTGTCTGGCACTCTTGACATTTATTACATAAAGATGAAAAGCAGAGTCGGGCGTTCAGAAATCCACAGTCTAGCAGGGAAAAAAGACAGACAGAGAAACAAAGAACTGTAATACAGTGCGTCGAGTGCAGGAAATAGAAAGATGCATGCGGTCCTCTAGGAACGCAAGATAGATTAATTTTACCTGGAGTGGTCAGGAAGAGCTTCGCGGGCTAGGGTTGGTATCGGAGCTTCAGTCACAGGGCTGCAGACAAAGGGAATAGTCACAGGCAGACACCTGCCAGGACTCCAGGGAACCCTGAGTGCTGCCCGGCCCTCTTCTCTCAGTGAGGATCTAAAACTTGGGTTGAGCAGCCTTTTCTTTTGAATTGTCAGTACACAAAGAATCTAATTACACCCCTCTTCTCCAGACAGCAACTGGTGAAGTTCAGACTCCGGGGGGCTCCTCTACACACCTGCCTGTCTGAAAGAAACCACCTTGGAATTCTGAAGTAACTTCTGTCTCAGGAAGAGCCCTAAAACGATTCCAAGGTACCTTTATGCTATGTCTCTCCAGAGAACTGAAAAATAAACTTACTTTCTGGGAAGTTCCCCTGTTACATATTATCATTTCATTTCAAAGTAGTTCTCAGTCTTGACTATTAGATTAGATTTGCCTAGGTGGACTTCAATGACACCAATACACCCCAGACCAATTAAACTAGAATTTCTAAGGATAGGGCCTAGGGAAATGTGTGTGTGTGTGTGTGTGTGTGTGTGTGTGTGTGTGTTTTCAAGCTCCCAGATGATTCCAACGTGAAACTTGTGCTGAAAACTACTGATTTAGGGTTTATTGTGTTTCTCCCCTTACTGGAGAATTTAACTACAATTCTCAGACTTCTCTAGATTGGGCTCAGGCCTACTTAATAGTTAGTTCTCTTGACCCTTAGCCTGAAATGCATCTCTTCTTGTTCTGGCTTATCTCAGTTTTGTAGCTTCCCTGATTTCTCTCAACGTTCATCTTCCTGATGAGTGTGTTCCTTCCTCGGGTTTTAGTCAACCGCGTCCAAGGAAAAGGTCTGCAACCTGCTGCCCCGCTTTGGCATCATTGTTTCTACAACTAAAGGGTCCTCTTTGCTTAAGGATGCAGCCTTCACCCAACTTAAGCTTCCTTAAAGACAAGTCTTCACAGTTCTTCTTTATGTCTGACCTGCTCTCCAGCCCCGACCTTACTTTCTGTGTACTGTTTAGGGAGAGGAAGAAGGGAACAGAGAACTTTGGAGCCCAGATAGAGAGAGAAGGCTTTGGGGTTAAGAGATGATAGACACTCACCCCTCACCCTGAGACACAAGACTTGGTTTCTGCTCCCCCTTTCCCCTGATTGGAGGAGACTGTGGGGGTTGAGACTGGGCAGGGGAGGGAAGACTGAACTAACCAGCTTACAGTCAGGTCAGCAACAGAACGTAGAAGAGAGGAACATAGTGACTGAGAAACCCTGGAGGCGTTGAAGGAGAAACGAAGGTCGGACCGGGTGAAGATGCTGGTGCTGCAGTCCACTGACTCGGGGAGAGCGGAGTTTTCGTCGCATTAACCAGCTGACGCCTGTAGAGGAAGCAGCCCACGCAAGTGTTGGCTCTAGCCAAGCTGCTCATTTGTCAGCATTGAAGTGACATCATGTAAATTCACAGGCAGACGCCAAAATTGGTGAAAACCATGAATCACTCAGAGTCTGTTGACACTCACAGCTGTCTGGATGACCTCTAAGGCCCTTTTGGCTTTTTTTTTTAGTAGTACTTTGAGAATTTTGTATAATGTGTTTTGATCAGGTTTATGCCCTCCCCTAACTCATTCCAGATCCATGCCTTCTTCCCTACCTACCCAACTGTGTATCCTTTATTATTTTTTAACCTGTCAACAATATTTGTGCTGTCCATATACTCTTGATTGTGTGGCTTTCTATTGAAGAGTTGTTGATCTACCAAGGGCCACATATTCAAATAAGACTCTCCCTCACCCAGCAGCTTTCAGCTGTCAATAGCTCCTTGGTTAGGGGTGGGACTTCCTGACCATGTCACCCCTCCATGCTGGCGTTTTGTCCAGTTTGAGCTTGTGGAGACCTTGTGTCTGCTGTCACCACTGCTGTGACTTCAAAGGAACAGCTGCCCTGCTGTGTCCAGAAGACACTGTTTCCTGTAGTCATCCACAGCCTCCAGCTCTTACAGCATTCTGTCTCCTCTTCCACAGTAATCCCTGAACCTTAAGAGGAAGCAGTGTGACACAGACTTCCCATTTTGGTCTTAGGATTCCAGTCTCTTATTTTCTGCACTCTAACTTCTTGTTAAAGTGTGAAAGGGTCTTCTTATTAGAGGGTCTCTGTGTTAGTGACTACCTATTGCAAAAAGATTTTCTGATGAAGATGCACTAAAGCTATTAGACTGTGGGTATGGTGATAAGTCACTGGAAGTCTGTTTAATACTATGACCATTTAGCAGAGTAATGGCAGCAGAGTCTCCTCTAGGGCCCAAGCCCTGTATAGGTCCCAGATCTTGGCCCTGATAACAGTGCCAGCTCTGGAGCTGTGGAGTGGACCTTAATTCCAGGCAGAATGCAGTTGTCTGTTCCTGTGACATTATGCCACTGTTGGACCAGTGGGCATGTCTCTCAGGCTGATCATTACTGCAGCTCATAGGCTCACAGCTGAGTGAGATGGATACACTTTGCTCTTCTAGTAGTGTGCAAAGCACTTTCTGGCACTATGAAAGGTAGCCATTTGGGACAAAGCTTCCAGGGAAGTACCAAGCTTGATTTCTCTATGCTCTACGATCCAGGTGTGTGGTATCTTCGTCAATAGGGTGCTATCTTTGACTTCAGATGTGTGTCCCATTTGTAATACCCATAAAGGTCCGCAATCATAAGGGGCGTAAGGGGAAGAGTCCAAGGGAGGGGTGATAGAATGCAATGATGTAAGTGAGTAAAGGAAAATAATGCAACAGGAAAGGTGAAATGAAATGGAAGATGGGAAGCAGGGTAAAGAAGGGAATACTGGGGGGGAGGAATGTATGAAAACCTGCTACTGTAGACACTTCCCACAATACACATATGCACATATAAAAAAAAGGGGTTAAATGGAGTTACGCTCTAACAGGGCAACAAATCCCTTCTAGACACCAGCGACTAGCAAATAAAAAGCCCAGGGACCATAATGGGTTGCCTCTTTTGGAGTTGTTGGCCAGCGAAGTCCTATAGATCCCCAAGCATTTCAGGCTGTGGCCAGGGATTTTGATTACCTTCCAGAACCTTGACAGCAAGACCTTTCCTAGCTTTGGGACTCTAACATTCTGTGATTCCAAGTGACTGCCGTCAACCTAGCAAGTCCCAAAAAAGTGCACTTGGGTGATTTCCAAACAGCTTTGTGTTCTGGTGCCACTTCATTTTATGTGAAAAATGAGGCACTTTCCACGCCAAGGAAAGAAGCTTGCCAAATGGCAATTTCCAACATAGGAACAACCGCTTCCATACCCACTATTCCTAAACAAGCCTCTAAATGGTATAAAAACCCAGGACAGCACATTTAATAAGTCCCTACTAGGGGAAAAGAGGTGTTTGCCGGTGAGAAATCTTATTCTTCCTTCTTCCTGGTCACCTATAAACAGCATTCCCTTGGGTCCATGCTTTTGAAGCCATACCCACCTCCCTTTGCTAGGGACAATCTGTCCAACCTTCTGTGGCTTTCTAAGCTTACTTGTTCAAAGGCACCATGGGGGTTTGGGTCTCTATTTCTGATCCCTCCAGGTAGTAAACATTGTGCCAGTTCCTTCTGGACTGGGCACCACTGACGGCCGAGAACTCAGCGGAAACAGGGCTCTGCGAAGATGGAAGTGGACCATGTGTTCCCCTTGTGAGCATAACAGGTCTCTGGGCTCCTGCTGAGGGAGCAGCTGTAGCTCCACACCCTATCCTTACCAGACCCTGCCTCCCTCTTTTTAATCACTTGTTCTGGCTGCTCTTCTTCCTGCCGACAATAGCTCGTGATGATTCCACGAGCTCCAGAGATCGCAATGCCCATCTCTTCGTGGCGTGGTATAAACAGTGAAATTACAATGGAAAGGATAAACAGAAAACCCAGGGGAAGTCTTAAAATGTTCTCCGTCTAGTCATGAACTGGAAATATTGTGGATTTTGTGTTGTTATCCTTTGTTTTTGTTTTTATTTTTTTTAAATTCCTATTTCTGGAATTCTCTTACCATATTAAAACCTGTGTTAATAGGGACCCAACTGTGGAAGCAGAGTTCTATGGCATTCTATTTTTGGAAAGAAATGAAGGGTGAGGAAAGAAGAAGCTATCGTTGATTTTTAAAAATTAGATAGACATATAATAAATGATTTGATGTTAGTAAGTTAATATCTAATTAAAATTAGATATCATGGATTTAATATTTCTAAAAGAACAAAGGATATTATGATGTACAATGAATAGGTACAATCCTAGAAATTTTTGTTGTGGACATCATCTGCAACATTTATGATAGCTAGTCAGAAATATTCATCCATTCTACAAAATGCTCAAACTCTGAAAAAAGATTGACATTATCTAGCAATCCAATATCTTCAAATTATCTAGAATTGTAAGGATTGATAATATGATTGATAATATGAACTTAAGAGGGGAATAGTTCAGTTATTTTTTTCCAGATCTAGGGACAGATCACATTCCTCCGATGAGAAGTCCTAGTCAAATGTGAGAGTTGTGCATGCCTATGCTCACAGCCTGTAGGGGTTGAGGCACGAGGATTATAAGTTCAAGGCTAGCCTAGGCAACAAAGTGAGACCCTGCCTGAAAAAAAAAAAAAAACAAGCATGTAAACAAGCAAACATTGGGAGCCTTATTGCCGTGGTCCTTGGATACCCACAAGAACTTAATGGGAAGATCCTACTGCTGAAGACACAACATACTTTGGGCACAGGACATGCAGAAATCAAGTTGATTCTTGTCCGGAAGTGTCCTCCCTGATGGCGACCTTTCACAGTGCCAGAAGTGCTGAGCAGGCTGCTGGGGAAGAACAGTCCTCCACACTCTACTCCAGCTGTCTTCTCTGTGATCCACAACGATGAATGGCCATTGGTGCAAGAACGGCCTGGGTGTCATGGGAATAAAACCACCTCCTGTGTTGTGGGATATTATTTTAACGGTGTAAGTGGGTGTTACATTTGTTTCTGCTGCTCCTGTTAACCATGCAAAGGTATTACATTTGTTTGATTAAATAAAATTAACCCGGGGTCAGGAGGCTGAGTGAGCAACTAGCTGACAGGAAGTGATACCGAGGAACTAAGTGTAGCTAGCAAGAGTTCCTAAGTGGGGGCTGAGCAGAAGGACATCCTTCTTTGAGAGAAAAGGAGAAGGAGAGGAGGACATGAGGGGCCAGCCATCCAGCCACACAACCAGCCATGGAGAAAGAAAGAAAGAAAGAAAGAAAGAAAGAAAGAAAGAAAGAAAGAAAGGAAGGAAGGAAGGAAGAAAGGAAGGAAGAAAGAAAAGTATATAGAATAGAGAAAGGTAAAGGCCCAGAGGCAAAAGGTAGATGGGATAATTTAAGTTAAGAAAAGCTGGTTAGAAATAAGCCAAGCTAAGGCCAGGCATTCATATGTAAGAATAAATCTCCATGTATTTATTTGGGAGCTGGGTGGCAGGCCCCCAAAGAGTAAAAACCCAACTACACTTCTGATTGAATTGAAGGCCCACTTCACCAAAGGAAACTCATGCCTGGTACTGTAAACCTGGCCAACAACTTGTGCCTAGGGAAAGCATCAGCCATATAAAAGAACCTACTGCTTTTATTTTGCTAAATGGACACAATATCAAACTGCCTTCCAAATACGTTTTTATAGCTCTAAATTAGCACAGCTCTTAGTTCCTATTAGAGAAAATTCTTCTTGCAGTGGTTGGTGCTTAACACATACATGACTATGGAATGGTCCATCCTAAATTTGAGATCTACATCACTCCTATCCACCCCAACTCAAGGCACATTGTGGAAGAGGGGCCAAATGATGGTATGAGCCAGAGGTGGGGAAGGACTGTTTTGAAACAATATCTTCTAGACAAGAAGGGTGATGCACTCATGAACTCACTCATGGCTGTGGCTTCACGACCACTGGAAGACTGGGCCTGTCTATTTCATTATGGAAGAAGAGGAACTATGAAACTCCACTTTTCCCTGAGAGACCATTGACAGTTAATGGTTGCTGGGAAAGGGTCTATTACTCTCTTCAGTGGTGTAGCCATTGATAAGCTGCCCATACTCCAGTAAATAACCCCCTACCCATACTCATGCAGGCAATTCTATTTAGACTCAATGGGTCTCACACAGACATAAAAACCTGAAAATGGGAAGGGGGATTATTGGGGAAAAGGTTTCGGCAGGAGAAGGAGGGATGAGATAATAGTGGACGAGAAGGACTAAAATTCATTGTATTCATGTATGAAGCTGTCAAAGGATAGAAACATTTTAATTACAACTTGGGAGCCTTAAGCTGGATGTGGTGGTGCATTCCTTTAATCCTAGTACTCAGGAGGCAGAGGCAGGTGGATCTCTGAATTTGAGGCCAGCCTGGTCTATAGCGTGATTTCAGGGTAGCCAGGGCTATACAGAGAAACTCTCATAAACAAAAAACAAAAAGATTGGGAGCCTTATAGCAGACAAAAGAAGTTGTTCCATGAGTGGTCAAGAAGTGTCATTAATTCACTACTCAGAAAACAGGATGTAATCAGACCTAGCCAGGGAGAGACTGGGACATGAGAGGAAAAAAGGGAACACTAATTGTGAATCATCACAGAAATAAATTCCTGGGTGTGTCTGTGAGAGATATTTAGATTGGGTTAACTACATAGACTGGAGTTCTGGGCTGAATGAAAAGAGGAATGTGAGCTGAGCATGGCATTCACCAGCCTTTGCTTTCTCACTGTGGACACAACATGACCAGCTGCCTTCTGCTTTGGCTACCACCCCTTCCTTGCCATTATGGTCCCCTGAAACTATGAACCAAAATCAACCCTTCCTTCTTTAACTTGCACATGGGGCAGTGTAGAGTGACAGAGCAACTGGAGAGTGTTCTCATCAAGTTTTCCCAAGCACCAGTTCCTATTGCGTAGTTAGTTTTCTTCTGTAGCGATTCAGTTTCTCCAGGGGAGGGGCGGGGGAACCTCCCATCCACTGTTTGAAAGCAACTAAATTTTAGGTAAATGTCTCAGTGAAAAAGAATTAAAAATAATAGCCAGGAAAATAAACTGTTTTATATTTTATGATGCCTAATATAATGTTGTATATATAACATGTATATATAAATACTAAAGGAGATTTTATGTTGATTGGGACAATGAGATGTAGTCATTTGTACCTGTACCTCATACAAAAATTAACTCAAAATTGGGTGAAAAACCTAGTATAAGAACCAAAACCATAAAACATTCAGAAAAATATATAGGTGTAAATCTTTACAATGTTGGATTGCTGAATAGTTTCTTAGATACGAGATCAAAAGCACAAACAAAAAGAAAAATAAGCTGAATATTATAAAATTTTTAAAATTCTTTTCTTCAATGAACACCATTAATGATGTGAAAAAGACAACCCACAGAATGCGAGAAAACACTTGTAAATTACACATATGATCAGGAACTTGCATGTGGAGTCTACAAGAAATTACTACAACTCTGTAATTAAGGGATAATGAATCTACCTTAAAGTGGAATAAAGATTTGAGCAGAAATATCCCCACAGAGTTATAAGAGGATAGATGTTCCTCATTATTATCTGTGAACGGAATGCAGATGTATCGTTTAAACCCCTGGAAAGAATATAAACAAAAGAGCCAACAATAACAAATGTTGGAGAGGACATTAAAAACAAAAAAGCAAACACCTGGAAACTTCTTAAGCTACATAAGAATGTAAAATGGAATAGCTACTTTGAAAAATACTCGGGCATGTCCTTAAATAAATTTTAAAAATTACCATGTAATCCAGAAATTTCTGTATCCAATGGAAATGAATCCATGCCCAGTGTTCATCCACAAGATCACACATTAATATCAACATCACAAAATAAAACATTCCAACTTTTAGAAGTTCCAAAATGTTTAAAATTCAGGCTCTTAAAGGTCTTAAGTTTCTGAGGCATGTCTCTCCACTTTCTTCCACAGTGATTAATCTCTGATCTTGAACCCCAAAATACCTCAGCATCTGCTTCACAGAACAATATTAAACACAGAGGATCAAGACGTATCTTCCACTAAATACCACTAAATGAAGGTAATGTAATAAGACTTTTTTTTAAACTCACTAGGTAAGAGAGAATAAGAAACTTAGCAAATGACAGTTGTTATATATTGAAGTTATATATTCTTTATATATTAAAGAAACAAAAATTGTTGTAGACTATTTATGAGAAGTTGACTGGTAAAATTCCTGTAGAACTTCCCAAAGGCTTGGGACTGGACAGAAACCTCTGAACACAGGTGCCCCAGTGCAGCTGATAACCTGGAACCTAATTAAAATAAAAAACCAAGTGATGCCAGTCACGGGTCTCTTCTTTTATCCTTGCATGGGACTAGAAATTGGAAAATAGATCAGGGAGACTGAATTTCAAGATGATAGGAGCAGTAGGGGAGGGGTGAAGTTGGAACAGAAAATAGAGGTGTGATACAGGAAAAGTAGAGGAGACTATTCCCCTCCAGTCTTCTGCTTTGTGTCATCTCTCAAACAGAAAGTTCAGGGTGGTACTTTCAAACAGTGGATGGGAAATTCCCCCCCCCCCCCCCCGCTTCCCCTGGAGAAACTGAATCGCTACAGAAGAAAACTAACTACACAATAGGAACTGGTGCTTGGGAAAACTTGATGAGAACACTCTCCAGCTGCTCTGTCACTCTACACTGCCCCATGTACAAGTTAAAGAAGGAAGGATTTATTTTGGTTGCTGTGGGATGGTCTGTATGTCAAATTGCTCTGATTGGTCAATAAATAAAACACTGATTGGCCAGTGGCCAGGCAGGAAGTATAGGCGGAACTAACAGAGAGGAGAAATGAGAGAACAGGAAGTCAGAGAGAGACACTGCCAGCCGCCACCATGACAAGCAGCATGTGAAGATGCCAGTAAGCCACGAGCCACGTGGCAAGGTATAGATTTATAGAAATGGATTAATTTAAGATGTAAGAACTAGATATCTAGAAGCCTGAGCCATTAGGCCAAACAGTTTAAATAATATAAGCGTATGTGTGTTTATTTTATAAGTGGGCTGTCAGACTGCCGGGGCTTGGTGGGACCCAGAGAGAAAACTCTCCAGCTACATTTTGGTTCATAGTTTCAGGGGACCATAATGGCAAGGAAGGGGTGGTAGCCAAAGCAGAAGGCAGCTGGTCATGTTGTGTCCACAGTGAGAAAGCAAAGGCTGGTGAATGCCATGCTCAGCTCACATTCCTCTTTTCATTCAGCCCAGAACTCCAGTCTATGTAGTTAACCCAATCTAAATATCTCTCACAGACACACCCAGGAATTTATTTCTATGATGATTCTAAACGCCATCAAGACTCACTCTTACACTCAGCTACATAGCAAGTTTGAGGCCAGCCAGGGCTACATGAGCCCCTATCAATAGTCCTGAGGTATTTTCAAAATCTACAGAGTAAAGTTAACAATGGGAAACAAAGTCATTTTAAAACTGTGACATTTCTTACTCGAAGGAAAGCAGAATCTTGTACCACAAGGAAACAAAATCATGATTGTCTTATGGTTTCTATTTCTGTGAAGAGACACCATGACCATGCCAACTCTTATAAAGGAAAACATTTAACAGGGGTGCCTTAACAGTTTCGGAGGTTTAGTCCATTATCATCATGTTGGGAAGCATGGGGGTGTGCAGGTAGATGTGCTGGAGAAGAAGCTGAGAGTTCTACATCTTGATCCGCAGGAAACAGGAAGTGAACTGTCACACTGGGCATAGTTTGAGCATAGGAGACCTCAAAGCCCACCATTACAGTGACACACTTCCTCCAACAAGGCCACACCTCCTAATAGTGCCACTTCCTATGAGCTTATGGGAGCCAATTACATTCAAACTACCACAACAATAGATTATGCAGCTAAGCTGTAAACAGTATTTATAACATCATCATAATGCTAGCATTTAATAGCCATTTACCTACAAATTATATAATTGCCAAGAAGATAGAGTAGAGACAGGAAGAAGAGGTCAAAGTACACAAAAGATAAACCCTCGTTTACAAAACCAAATCTACCAGGTAACATTTTAAAAGGAGAAGGCCGTCCACAGAAGTCTGTGTACATGATTAGGAAACTAAGAGACATAGGCAGGATTGACTGAGAAGCAGTGACTGGTGCTGTGGATGGAAACATAGACAGGGAACTGAAAGATTGGGCTACAAATTTTACACTTGACTTTTTAAGCTGGATGCATATATGACTCTAACAAAAATAAAATTAACTGGATTTTAAATGAAAATAAAAGTAACTGGAAAATAAAACCTCTAAAGTCTCTCACCTTCTCAGCCTAGTAGATCTGAATTACTCTTTTTCAAAGGATTTGGGAAGAAGAAGAAACATGAACTACAGGTTTTGATAGTGTGTCATCCATTATCTGCAAGCTTTGGTCAACTCTGGACCCTTTTGTTTCATCATCAAAAACAGGATTTGTGAAACTAAAATAATATAGTGTGGCCCTGGAGTGATGGCTCAGCAGTTAAGAGCAATTACTAGTCTTGCAGGGGACCCAGGTTTGGTTCCCAGTACCCACCCAGCAGCTCACAACCAGCTATACCTCTAGCTCCAGATGACCCCATGTCTTCTTCAGACCTCTGAGGGTACCAGGCACATATGGTGTTCATATACATACACGCAAGAAAAATATTCACATACATAATAAACAGACAAACAAATCTATAAAAATAAGACAGAGTGTGTAACCGTAAGTTTTCTTAGGTCCTGACTGGCCCCAAAGTCCTTTAGCCACTTATAAAATAATCATTCAAAGACTTAATATTAATTACCAATTGTATAGCCTATGACAGGCTTCTTGCTAGCTAGCTCTTATAACTTAACCCATTTCTATTAATCTGTAAGTTGCCACATGGCCGCAGCATTATCGGTCTACTGGCATCTTGCTTCTTCAGTAGTGGCGAAATATAAGCCTCTATGTGCTTACTTGGGGTCAAGCTGCTGCGGGACGCAAGAGGGAGAGATTCATCCCCAGAGAAACCTTCCAGTTACAAGGGTGTTATGATAAACTCATTGTGCCTAATACAGAGCCCATCTTATAACTTGACAAACCACCTTATAGCTTAACAAACATTAGCTATTGTTATTGTTAATCTGGTTTGGGGAATTTCTAAGACTTCACTCCCCCTTCCCCAATCCCCATACTCTATTCTCTCCTGGGCCCTGTATTGTTTTTCTTTAGCTTCAGCAGAAACTCTTGCTCCACACTTGCTACTTGCTACTGGAAGTAGATATCTTCTACTTCCAGTATCCTCTATCTTCAAATGGAAAACTGTCTCCAACACTTCTCTAAATCCTCCACGAATTGTTTTCTTGAAAACTCACTCCTTTGCGTAATTCCAGGACATTTTTAAACGCTGAACTTGGGGATTTGGGTAATTTGTCAACCGGATCTAAAGATGGTTGGCAGGCTTATTCGGAAACTGAAGCAGCACAGCGCAAACATCTCAATACTGGATTGTGTTTTTATTTGAAGTAATTTTGGAATGAAGATGATTTGGTCCACACCCACCTAAGCCACCACTTGACACTATATTCTTTTACTTCTAAAAAGTCACACCTGACACCTTCATTAGTTAATGACCATTTTTTTCTCCCCTTGTGATATCTCATTCTTTACCTTCCAAACTAAATGTTATGGTACCACTTCCTATTTGTTTTGTATATTCCCCCCTGACATCTGATGCCTATCCTACTCCACAAACCCTTGATAACCATTATTTGCTTCTACTGATACACAGAATGAGGTAGCCTGCCATATTGAAAGGAAAAAAAAAAGAACTAGAAATGCAAGCATGTCCTTGAAATAAATCCATTATGAGGAACCATGAAGATCCATCCTCTTGGGCTCCTTCAAAGGAGAAAGTAGAGCTGGGAGAGTAAGAATGAGAGAAGCAAGGCCTGAGCAGGGGTCCGGGTGGTTGGTGGTACTGCACAAATGGAAGAGAAGATGTGTCATCCAAATGATCGTCGCTTTCCTCCAAGGGAGGCTCAGGTAGGACAGTGGTACCACAACTGGCAGGAGAGAAATGACTATTATTATTTCCATCTTCAGAATGTGCCCATCACCGAGCCTTAAAACACATGTACAGAAACAAACACATGTTTCAATATTTACTCTCTAGGGCCTGGATCCATGATGGTACAGTTGTCAATCCTCCCACAGCCATCAGGCAAATGCTTGACTAAACAGATGGCCTTGCCAGGATTTTTCTCCCTTGGGTAGTAGGATGGAGGCTTGCACAGCCAGAATTCTTAATTCAATATGTCTGCCTGAATATGTCCTCTGAACAGTCCACCTTAAAAACACTGCAAGGAGTAGGGAAAGCAGTTCATGGGAGAGTGAAGGAAAAGAGAAGTAGCTGCTATGGTTTTTTGTTTTGTTTTGACTTGTTTTGTTTTTAAGGAAACCATAGAACTTACAGACTGAAAATGTAGGTCCAGCCATTCCTCATCACTAAAATGCCATGCAACTCTGCAAACATCTTCAGATCTTTTCAGTCCTGGTTTCCTCATCTGTGGAATGATGTTTGTTTTGCCTGCTTCTCATGCTTTCAGAAGGAACTGGCAAGTTTAATTTATGTCCAAAATACACAGGAAGCTGTAAAGTATTATATCATCTTATGATCCTAGTCTAGTGTCTAGTTCAGCGATTTAAAACCTTAGTTTTTCCAAGGAGAAAAAGAAATATGTTTTATTTTAGGGTCTGTAAAACAATTTACTTATATAAAACTATTTTTACTACCAATCGGATAACCAATTAGGGGAGCTTCCCTGGGGAAGACTATTTTCACGTGTTTATCTTTGCAACAGGCAGAGATGGTTACAGAAAACCACAACCAATCAAAATGCAGAAACAAGTGATCTTGTGGTGCCCAGCTCCAGCTGAGTCATCTCCAACACAACTCCTACACCAGAGGCTCAAGGAATGTCTCAGAAGCAAGGGCAGAAAGAGTGTAAGACACTTCCTGTGAGATTGTGTCTCCTAGACCTGTCCTAGAAGCTACACCCATGAAATCTCAACAACATGGCTGCCTAAACAAGACCTCAATGAAGAAATACCAACATAGGGGAAGGAAATCTCATGAGGCCCCAATCCTACACAAACAGTCCTATTTAACTTTTTAAAAATATGTATCATTCAATTTCTTAATCCTACCTAGCTGTTCTTTCTGATTTTCTAAGTGTCCTAAAAGAAAAAATCAATGATTTACAGGTAACCATCCTTTCGGTTACATACAGAATCTACAGAAAATAAATTAACAGCAGCGAGAAAGTAGAAATCTTTCAAAAGACATGCCAAACAGACTTGAATACTTAAATTCAGCTTTGCAAACCACTGGAACCAGGAGGCACGATTAATCTTCAGCGTGTTAATCCAATAATTAATCATTTGATGGTCTCAAGAGAGATTTTAGCAAAATCTAGGTCAGGGGACTGGCCATGCTTGATTGCTGATTAGCCTTGAAACCCAGTGGGGGTTTGTGGAATTATGGCATGCTGTGTGCCTTCAGCAGGGCAGCATTTTCTCTCGAATACAATTAGAATTTTTTGGAATGTAAATATTTTTACAAGTTTTCTCTCAGCCTATTGCAATTCAGAGTTCTCACTGCACAGTTGTATTGAGTTGATGTCAGCTTATTTCCCTCCTATGAAGATAAGGTGCCATTCAAATACCATTTACCACGTATTTATTGAGTATCTGTAACACAGATAATATAGATAAATGTTTAAATCTATATGCTGTTGACCTCACGTTGAACTAACCAAACATAGTTCCTGTCTCATTTTTAGAATGCATAGCCTCATGAAACAAAGAAAATTAAATAAGAGATAAATGGTATACAGCCATATCTTATTACTACACTAGGAAGAAAACAAAAATAATGGGAAAAGAAGACGCAAAGAACAAGTAATGGTGGTGAATATGATCAAAATGCATCACATGCGTGTAGAAAACTGTCCAACTTTTTTAAAGCTGGAAATTCTTTAGAGGGTTAGGGTCTCTAGACGGTGATATTTAAGTTGAGACATAAATAATAAGAAGGAACAGCTTTATTAAACTTGTTAGGGAGACTAGCATAATGTAGCAGACTTTCTTTGGGCCACCAACCAGCTCCCAAATAAGACTTGGAGACTTAATGTTAGTTATGAATGCTCGTTCTTATCTTATGCTTTTCCCACTAGCTCTTATAATTTATTTTAACCTATATCTCTTCATCTACATTTTGCCTTGGGCTTTTTACCTTTCTTTAATTCTGTATGTTCTGCTCTGTGTCGGTCTGCTGGCTGGCTGGCCCCGGGTGTCTCCTTTTCTTTCTCCCTCATTCTCTCTTCTCTCTCCTGTCTCAAGCCTAGATTCCTCCTCCTACTTATTCTCCCTGACCTCCAGCCCTGCCTGTCCCTCTAGCTTCTGGCCATTCAGCTTTTTATTAGACCAATCAGGTACCCTAGGCAGGCAGGCAAGTCAACACATCTTTTTTTTGTTGTTTTGTTGTTGTTGTTTTGAAGTTTTCATGTAGGATTTATTTCTCCTTACAGAGTGTTCTACAAAAGTGGAATGATTTAAATTCTTAACCAGGAAGTGAATTTCTTTTTTAACATTTTAATTAAATTTTTATTAAAAAGAACTTTCAAAAAAAAAACAAAAAAAAAAAAACACCAGTCACCAAAACTGTCCAGACCCAAAATCTGTATCTTAATGAACTTCTATACAATCAGAACAATCATTCTGAAGTGGTATAATTTAAAATCATATGTCACACTTTCATTAGTGAATATATTTTTTATTTTCTTACAGACCACCAAAAGAAAAGATCCATGGCAGGGTCAGAACTAGAAAAACAATTTTTTCCACGTTCATGACTGGTCCCCATTACTTTGATTCATGTTTCCATATCCCCCTTTTCCTATCCCTTTCCTGCTCTATTTTCTTTTTTGTAATGTGGATATTTTTTTCATTTTTATTATTCTCTGATCTTTTATTTTAAGCACTTTTATTATTTAAAACAATTTTTAAATTTAAATACAATTTGATCATATTCTTCCCCTCCCCCAAGTTCATCCAAATCCTCTTCTCCTCCCTACCTACCCAACTTTTTCTTTCTCAAAAAAAAAACCCAAGACAACAACAAAACACGCCAAACCTAGAAAACAAAACACAACATCACCCAACAAGAAAACAAAAATCCAAACTGTAAACAAATAAAGGTGTATACACACACAATGAACAAACAACAAAAACAAAACCTGTGGAGTCCATTAATTTTTGATCAAATACTCCTGAACACGATATCTGATCTGGAATGATTGCTATACCCATTGTCATTCAATCAGAGAAAACTGATTTTCCCTATCGCTACAGATATAAATAACAGTGTCACTGTTAACCTTTAACCTAGTGTCTAGGTTTACAGTCATTTACTTACAATACAACAAAATAAAATAAGATAACTGAAAACAAAATGTATCACATCAAACTTTGCATAAGACAAAGCAGCAGAAGGAAAAGAATCCAATACAAGGCACAAGAATCAAAGACCCACCTGTTTGCACATTCAGAAATCCCACAAAAACACTAGACTAGAAGCTGTAACATAGACACAGAGGATGTGGTACAGACCTGTGCGGGCCCTGTGCATGCTGCCTCCACCTTTGAGTTTGTACATACTTTGCTCATGTTGATTTACAGGGCTTCGTGTTCGCCATCTCCTCTGGATCTTACATTCTTTCTGCTTCCTCTTCTGTGTGGTTCCCTGAGCTCTTAGGGGAGGAATTTGATGGAGACATCCCATTTAGGGCTGTGTTTCAGTTCAGTTCAGTTCCATGTTCAGTGTGTTGTTCTCAGCACATCAGTTTACAGACATGAGCCTTTTGTGTCAGCAACAGCCCGGGTTGATTGGGGATTTCCATGGGATCCCATTGACCAACAGCTCAACTGAATGCACCATACTCCCACTACTGGAAATCTCACCTGGCTACAAGAGAGGGCAGGTTGAGACTTCATATCCCTCATTACTAGGAGTCCTCATTAGGATCACCTTCATAGATTCCAGGAAGTTTCTACTGCATTAAGTGTCCACACCACTGTCCAAATGTCCACCCAGTTCCAGCTGTCTTTCCCTGTAGTCTCCTCTTCCACTCCATCCCCCTACCTGAAACATCCCTGCTCCTGTTACCACCCACCCCCAGTCTGCCCACAAAATCTACTCTATGTCCCCCTCCTAAGGAGATCCATGCATCCCCCTTAAACCCTTCCTCTTTACCTAACCTCTCTGGGTCTACAGATTATAGATTGGTTATCATTTTACTTAATGGCTAATATCCCCCAATAAGTGAATACATGCCGTATTTGTCTTTCTGGGTCTGGGTTCCCTCATTCAGGATGATTTTTTTCTAGTTCCATCCATTTAAGGCAATACATCTTTACATCATTAAATAAATGCAGTGCAAACAAATGTAACATATCATTACATGGTTAAACAAATGAAGCATAAACAAACACAACACATCATTACATAGTTAAGGTAATATTCCACAACAAGCACATGCTAAGGAGCCAGTGTAGTTAGCAAAGAGTGGACCACATCTTTAAAAATCCTCTGTAACTGACAGATAAAATTTTCTTTCGTTCAAGATACACATGATATTGTTTTGATCTAGGCATGCAGAGTTATTTCCTTATGTAACTGTCATTGCTGGTGAGGAGAATACTGAAGTGGATTTTCTCAAGGGCAGTGTAGTGGAGAAAGAGAAAAGAGAGAGGGGGAGGGGAGATCTTTTGGAGTGTGCAGGTCTAAAGGCAGTGTTCCTGTATGTAGTTACCTGAGAGAAGGTTGACTAGGTCAGCTAAAAACTAAAATGTAAATTGTTGAAAGGCTCTCCTACCAGAAAAACAGCAGAAACAGTCACACAGAGGCCCCCAAAGACAAACGGTGGCATTCCATTAGAAAGCAGCCCAAGTCATGCCTCAAAATTGCAAGTACGTAGAAAAAGGGGATCTGGATCCCCAGAGTTCTTGTGGGCCATCCCTTTGACGCCAAGGAGCCAGTTCATAAAAGCATTGTGTGTTAGAGCGGTGTGGACCTCTGTCTCCCCCCAGTCTCTCAGCCTCACACCCTGCCGGGCCTCAGCCTTACCATTAGCAGTTCCCATGTGGGCTTAGATCCTGAGCTGTCTATGCATTTCAGTGTGTGGAAGGGCTGCTGCGGGGTACCCCAAATTTGTGGTACTTTGTGGGGACTTCACAGCTGCTTTGGAGGATTCTGAAGTGGGCTCTGGTTCTCTGAGAAGCACCTGAGGCAGAGCTATGGACAGCTGATGATAAACACTGTGGACTTGACCCTCCAGCAAGGATGACTCCATAGCCTGGTTTGTAACTGGGGGCGGGGGTCACTTCTCCTCGTGTCTCTAAGCACTTCTCTTGACAGAGAAGGTTCTTGATTGGTACCTCTTAGATTTAAGAGTAAACAAAAAGATCTCTCAGCTCAGAGGTTTAGTCAGCCTTCCTATAAGTGAGGGTCATGCTCTAATGTCATCCAAAGACTGCCAGTAAAACAAATAAATAAACAGAAAATCATTTCTGAAGTACAGAGCAGTCAGCCGAAGGGAAACACTCAGAAATTACCTTTGACTCTCGTTTGGCCTCAAGTTTCCAGTCACTTCCAGAGATAGCTGTTCTAATTGCGCTAAAATGTCACACGTCAAAAACTGTTCCTGTGAAACCATTGCACCTCCCTAAAGTCCCCATCGTCATTAGTGACATGTGTAGCCTCATTTTATCCTTCAGCACAACCCCAAGTTGAATTTTTGCTTTTTGAGTTTCATCCTGGTACAAAGCCCTGTGGCTCATCTCGGTGAGTCTTTCCTAGCTCCCTTTCCTGCTGAATCCCAAGTCAGCATTCCTATCTCTGTCCTGTACGCCTCGCCATCCCATCTTCATGAGCCCCCCAATGCTGAACACCCTCCTGAGGCTTTCAGTTCTTTCTGCACTGCTTTCCAAACAACCTCTCTACCGTGTCATTCTCTTGCTTAAGAACTGCTAGATTGGGGCTAGAGAGATGGCTCAGTGGTTAAGAGCACTGACTGCTCTTCCAGAGGGCCCGGGGTTCAATTCCCAGCACCCATGTATGGCAGCTCACAACTGTCTATGACTCCAGTTTCAGGGGATCCGATGCCCTCACATAGACATACATGAAGGCAAAACATCAATTCATATAAAATAAAAATAAATAAATTATTTAAAAAAAAAACAAACTTCTAGTTCAAGCCATGAACAGCAGTATATACCTGTAGTCCCAGCCACTTAGGAGGCTGATGTACAAGGATTGCTTGAGCCCAGAAGCTGGAGACCAGCCTAGGAAACACAATGAATAAGAGAACTATCAGAGGCTAAACTGTAGCTCAGTGATGGAGAATGAGACCCTGAGTTCCATGCCCAGCACCACAAAATAAAACATACTAATTCCTTCTAACTGCCTACTGGCACAAATATTGGTAACCAGATACATGTGTTTGTGTTAACATTCCCTCAGGTTATTTTTTCATTTCTGCATGGTGTAATTCAAATTGTACCCTAATCAATTTTTCTCTCAATATTTTTAATGTGTGCATGCATATTCATGTGCGTGTGCGTGAGAGAAAGGGAGAAAGAGGAAGAGAAGGAGAGAGGAGAGAGGGAGAGGGACACAGAGAGGGGGGAAAGATGGAGGGTGAGGGAGGGAGGCGAGCCTGGGGACAGAACTCTGTGTTCTCCTCTAAGCCATCTCTTCAAGTTCTCCCAGCTCTTGATGGTTCTTTTGCTCAGTTGCCTACGATTTTAATTTTTGCCTGAGTGGCTCTCAACATCTCCCCATCAATTATTACTGCCATTCAATTAAAATCAGATTCAAACTGAGTGTGGTGGCACACATCTTGATCCTAGGACTCAGGAGTTTGAGACAGGTGAATTGCAAGTTCAAAGCCAAGTTCAAGCCTTCTACAAAGCCAAACTCCAACTCTTAAAAACAAAACAGAAATCAGAACTAAGATTCACTTGCAACATTACTTGATTAAACCCAGGCCACACTGATGACACCTTGATTTTCATTTTCTTGTCCTATCAGATGTCTAAACAGTATGTAAAAAGGCATATACATATGCAAATACATAAAATTATTATTAAGTGTTAATATTGGTTATTTCTTGTCTTAAACTAGTTTATATAAAATGAAGGAAAATTAGTCCTTTAATGGTTCATCATTATAGAGTAAGATTAGGCCCAAACTAGATTACGACTAATGCCTTTTAAAACATGAATGAGCGGGCTGTGCTGAAGCAAGCATTTGATCCCAGCAGTAGGAAGGCAGATGCAGTTTGAGGCCACATAATTAGATTGTGTCTCATAAAAAAGAATGAGTTTTGCTTTGGAAGACTGACATTGCCACTCATTTTTCTTCATGAGTAGATAACTTGTGCCATCCATCCATCCAGTCACTCATTTACCCATTCAGTCACTTGTCGAGTATCTCCTGAGTTCTGCATCCTGCCTAAAGTGACATGGAGATCCCAATCTGGGTAAGGCATTGCCACTACCCTCAAAGATCTCACAGTTCAGTGAAGAAGCTAGGAAAAACTAGACAATTACAATGATAGCAAACACCTGGAATTATCATCTGCCTTTCTAGAAATTGCTATTTTTCAGCCAAATAGTCACAAAGGCAATATTACCTATCTTTTCTCACCCAAGATGATTGGTTCACCAGTAAACAATTCACTCATGAGTATTCTACATTTTTGTTGAAGCCATGATCCTTCTGACCAATGAAACAAGACAATATTTCTTGCACTTAAAATGTCTGTGTCTCAGTAAGACAATTAGAATTAGATTGAACCCAATGAGGATCTAAAAAGGAAATTAAGCCTTTGAAACCTAAATGAGAGTTACTCTTATCATTCTTTAAAAAAAAAATAAGTGCTCTGAATAAAACAGAGAACTTATAAATAGCCTACTTTTTGAGACCATCCAGGCTATGGAATTTGGATATGCATTATAATTTGGTCTTTCCAGTGAACATTATCTTTTTCTCTTCCCTTGTGCTCCAAATTGAACAGCTCCTATCTGATAGTCAGTCACTGATTTCCTCATGACCTGGCATTCTTTGTTCTTTTGCTTCTGTGATCTTTGGGGCAATCTGGTTTCTCCTAGGGGTCTATTGAGGGTCGCTCTAGTGGTGCCATAGTTTACAGCTTTCTAATACAACAGGTTTATGTGGTAAGGTGAAAAAGAAGAAAAAACATATTTCCAGTGACCTTGATAAATGAGAAAATAGGACAAGAGGAAGAAAATTCAGTAAAGAATTTTCTAGGTAGTTGATGTACAGATAGAAGCACAGGCAGAGAGCAGCACTTCACGGCAGCAGAGAACTCTGTAGCTCTGTGATCTGGAGATGGGAAGGAGTCAAGTACATCCCAGCAGCTTGCATACTTGAAAAAATTTTAAAAAGACTAATGTTCATTAATTATCCTCCATGAACCAAAACAAGGGAGGTGGGGAACATAATATAAGGAAGAAAGAAGCAAAATTGCCTTAGAATTCTGGTTTTAATCAGGTACAAGCAAGACTTCTTTTCCTATCAGAAGGATGAAATACTGAAATGGGCTCCCAAGGGACTTGGTGGAATATGTAGTCAGTCAATAAGATTTATTGCTGTCCTTGGGGAATCATCATCAAGAGAACTGAAAACTCCCTGAGCTAGAGGATTTAGTTTTCTGTTTGCCTGAAGAAAGGTAGCTGAGCCAACTTTCAGCATCTGCCCTGGCTCTTAAAGTTTTGAAAAGTAAGATTCAGGGAACTTGGGAATCTATAATGCAAATTGTTTAAAGCTGTATGTAGAATCTGCCCCATGCTATATCCTGAATACATACAAAACCAAAGATATGTGTATGTTATAGGCCTTTCTCTTTTAAATTTTAAATCTGACCCTTTCAAGTTTGTTGACCTCCCTAATTAGCAGTGACTTAACAAAATAGTTCCTATTTTATACCAGTGTCTCCTTCACTTATTATGTATGACAGCTGATATTATTTTTAAGCTCAGGATAAAAGCTAAAGACAAACTAATCTATGTTCATTGGCAAACAACTTCATCAAAATGGTTACATTACAGTTACCAAATGTGGCTCTGTGGACCTCTCCTCTATCCCCAGAACCTAAATCCCTTTCTTCACCTGTCTCTCACAAATTACACACTTATGACGGCCCTAGAGCATCCTCAGTTCTAGAAATGCAGACCCCATGCTTGTATTTCTTGATCCAAAGGCCACAGAGTAAAGGATTTTCAGGAAGATGAAAGACACCCAGTAAGATAAAAAATAACTTACCTAGCAAAGCAAAATAGATAAGTAAACTAATAACAACATTCCTATTTCAAATTTTGGATCTGTGTTGCCCAAGAGAAACACCATCGAGCTGTATGCATACTTTGAAATTTTGTGGTAGCTGAAAATTAAAAAGTAAGGTCATATGAATAAGATTAATTTTAAGTATATTTTACTTACCCCAATACCCAAGATTATTATTTCAACATAAAATCAGTATAAAAATGTTAGCGAGTAGCTAGGCATTGTACATATGTTTTTTTGAAAGCCTATTTGTCTTTTTCACACTTGAGGAATATCCAATGTGGACAAGCCAGTGCAAAAAAAATCAGTCTTTGAACTACTTACCCAACATGTATAAACTGCTACCCAATATGTATGAACTACTCACGACCCCGAGCATAAAAGGGAAGGCACAAAATAATTTAGTTAGCAAATGTGAAATATATTGATAGTACAACAAATTTGTATTGGGTTATAAATCCCTTGGAGGCAGAGACTGCCTTATTCATCTTCCAGTCTCGCCTTCCTTAATCATAGAGAAGGCTTTACACACAGTAGGCGCCAAAGCGGTAAAAGAAAGAATGGCCAATGGTATCAGTTTGTAGGATAAGTGTGTTTTTCTTCCCACACTGACGATGTTGCTGTGTTCACCACATGTTACTTTTCCGCTTCCGCTACGGCATGGAGATTCATGATGAGGTGAACACATCTGCCACTGTCAGCAATGAACTTCTAGAGCCAAAGCACTGAAATCTTAGGAAAAAGAGTAGACGATCCTGGAGTCGGATTTTAACAACTAGTAGTTCCAAATTCCCCTTACAGAAGCATCAGGGCCATGAGTGTAGCTTGAATAACAGGAGATGCTTTTGATTCTGAGAGTCTGGGTTTTGACTTCTCGGGTGTTTTTTTCCCTGATAGAAATCCATGTGGCGATGACCGTAAGGCTGGTTATATAAGTGACAAGAAGGGCTCTCACGGGCACTAGTAATAAAACTCGGGTACCCTGGGACCCGCGCTGTGTGGCTTTATGCAAATAGAATATCTCTTTTTTAAATAATGCTCACCAACATCATTAATCCATTGATACTCCTGAAAGGATAGAAATAAACAATGCTTCCTTTCCTTTATTCCAGGAGAAAGTGAAGTTGGAGAGAGAGATTTGTTTTTTACTTAGAAAATTATGAGGTTTTTTTTTTGTTGTTGTTGTTGTTGTTATTTGTTTTACCAGAAAATCCACATCTACGCACTTTAAAGATCCTTTAAAAAGGCTGGCTAAGAGTTTGATGATTCTTGATCTCTTTTTGAACTAAAGGTCACGTCCTCCATTTAAAAGCAAGACCCAGAGAAGTCTTATTCGCATAGGAAGCCCATAGTCAAGAGTTTACCAAAACATGCTATTGGCATCCTAGTCGCTTGCTCAGCTTGAACATATGCTATCAAATCCTTTTTTAGAATCATAAAAAAAAAAAAGTGTCACACTGGAACTTTGGGTAAAGCTTAAAGTACAAACCCAGGACAGCCAGAACAATGCCCCCGTGACTAAATTTGAGGCTCAGTGGAGAATTTCAGTAGTTTTGAAATAATTCATTTTATTTGATTTTTAGGTTTCTTTCCCAGGACTAAAAGCTGAAAAAAATATTAAAAGTGAGCCATATTTTGCAGATTAATTTGGCCGGCGGTATTAATGTCTTAATTTGCTATGGCTGAGATCCAACACAAGAGAGACAGTCTTCAAAGGCTACTGCTGGCCTGGACTGGTAGATTATTACCAGGCAGGTGCTACACAAATGCAATTTGAGTTTCCATCTGTGAAATTCATCGTATATTACTATGACTCTGAAGCCAGCCAAAGTAGCTAAAGAAAAACAACACATTCTTGGAGGTCAGAAGAATAGTGTAAACCCAGCTCAATAGCTTGACATCTATGACCTCAAATCACCAATTATCAACGTATCCTTTCTGAGCCTTGGGCTTTTCTTTTTTGTTAGAGAGGGCTTGGGGTCTTACTCTATAGCCCAGGATAGCCTCCAGTTCATCATCCCTCCTGTTTGGGTTCACCAGTGCCAGGTCTACAGGCATGTGACGGTACGTTCAGGCTTAAGCCTTGGATTTTTCATGTGGGAAAAAAAGGGGGAAGGGGAAATAGTCTAGAAGAAGAGACATTATAAAGAGACTTAGAGGTAAAAGTGACAGAAGACCTGAGCTTCACTAGGACCAAAACTATACATTAAAATAACAAAAGATAGTAAAGGTGTCAAGGATAGACTTAGATAAGTGGAATGAGGATAAGGATGTAGACTCAACTCAGTGGATAACTGGTCCCCAGAAAGACATAGGGGAGACCTTTATGATAGAGTGCCAAGAATAGTGGCAGAATGAATCTAAGCAAACAAACAAAAAACTGCCAAGAATACTGACCGGGGATAGAACTCCATGACAGAGAGCTTGCATTGTCTCCAAGGCCTTGGGTTTGGTCCACCACCGTGGGGGAGAAGAATGGAGAGCTTAAAGTGATGGTAGGCGAGAGTTTCCAAAGGAAGAGCTTCCTTTCCTGATCTAAGGGTGTGCTCTCAAGTGCAGGGAAGGCAGACCTCTGGGTGAGGGTACCCCAGAGCTCCCTAAGACTGCCTTCTTCTTAGTTTCTTACTACATATAGAATAAATCTGAATGTCAACAGCTTTGTTGGTCAGTGGAATTCCCAAGAGCTATATTAACTGGTCATTCAGACATTAGCTGAGAGCAATGTGAAATATGATCTGCACATCTGTTGTTTGTTTGGTTTTGTTTGTTTGTTTTAAGCAACTGTGTGTAAGGCCATGCTTACACTAGCTACTTAAGATCAGGGCAGGTCGGAGCCTGCTTGCTTGTGTTGAAATTTACAGGAATCAGCATCAGACAGAACAAGGACCTCTACCTTCTGATGTTCCCTTCAGCTTCATGGTCACTTGACCTCAGACCTATATACCTGGACAGCTCTTTAATTAAACAGCCCTCAAGTGTGGCCTCTTAAATGTCATGGTGCCCATGGAAGCCACATAGGCAGACTACCATCAAACCGGTCATTCACTTAACACATGTCGAGTTTCTATTTTGATCGGGGACGACAGCACCCACACACAAAAGAAAGGTACAGAAAACAGTGAGCCAATGAATAGAGAGGGGACCAGAGAGAAAATAATTAGCAAAGGCTAAAGAGATGCAGGCTGTTAAAAATGCCACAAAGCATTTACGGCTTCATCTGTCTTTATAAGCTCGCTCCTGTTTACAGTAGAGAAGACAATTAAATGTGTAGGCTACTCCATCCTAATTTCTGGAGTTAGGAAGGAATGAATGCTTCCACAGAGAAGAGAGTTTTACTGCATTTTCCCTACAGCAATCCAGCATGAACACAAATGCATGCCTGTTAAGGGGGGGGGGGGGGGGAACGACGAAGGGGAGGAAGAACATGCTCACCGCCAGCACAGGCTGAGCAGACAGGGACGGGAAAGCATTTTACTGGCAGAAATTAGAAATTGTTCTTTCTCACTCCACCAACACATAAGTAATAATGCAGAGCTACCTTCTGCTGCCTCAGAAGCCGTGTTACAGAAAATGATGCCTCAAGGGATAGAAGTAGATTCCAAGTGCAATAAAACTATACCACCCCACCCTGAACACCTGTAACTACTGCAAGGAAAAAAATGTTTTTATTCATGGTTATCTTTGATGGGGCTTCAATAACACGTTAGTTGATAAATGACACTGATACATTTGGGCCCTTGCAAAATCTCCAGAACTGAAAAGTATATATATGTACCACCCTAAGAATTAATCAAAATTCACACACGAGCGCGCACACACACACTCCAGTGTTTCATGCATGAGATGGTATTTCAGATGATACTAGATATGTGACAGGGGATTAAAATGAGACTCTGTTTCCATTCACCAAAGCTCCTAATGTAATGGATGCCAGCTACTCCCACATTCCAAAGGTGGTGCTACATGCCCAAAGCAGAGCTTGCAGTTTTGTGAACATTAGTTCATCATCTATCCCTCCTCCTCTAAAAATAAGGTGAATGATGCTGAGGGAGGTTTTGCCTTGGTTTGTTTTGTAGTGCTAGGGATTAACACCCCTTGCCCCGGGCTCTTATGCATGCTAGCTAGTGATCTTCCACTGAGCTGATAGGTTTTACAGATTTTAAAAAAAATCTAGAGTGAGTTGCGCAACTGAAACGGTGTTTTTCTTCCCCCTAATGGCCACCCTCCACCAACATGGCACCTCCAGTGCAGCAGGAGGGGTATCATCGAAGAAACACCAAAGGGTTCTGAGTGTCTCCAGGACACATACGAGAACATCCTTAGGTTGCCTGGAGTAGTTTGAGGCAGCCGAATAGAGAGCACTGTAGCTGAACTACATAATGCTAACAACAAAGCTAGGATGCTGGTTTGGGCATTGTAGAGGAAGGCTGTTGGGCTGAAACTAGATCTTGTGTGAGCAGACAACCTTCAGGAGAAGGGCTGGGAGGTCTTGGAGGGCTTAGAAGTTGTGACCTGGTGAATAAGCTACGAATAAGCACCCCTCTGATGAATCTTTGAGGAGCCTCAAAAACACCTACCAGAGGGTTTCTTTGCCTCTCGGCCACCACCAGAGAAACGAGGATCCACTACATTAGTTCTCATTAGATGTTTCCGTCCCACCCCTCTCCTGGCCCCTCACATCAATCCTGAAGGAGCCAGAGAGCCCAGTGAGAGGAGCAGAAGACAAGGGAAGAAGCCACATGCTCCCACCCACATCCACTTGCACAGCAAGCTTCCACTTGAAGCAAGTCCAAGTTGAGGGGAAGAAGAAGATGTATCTTTGAATGAAGTTCAGAATTTTTACTTACAGTGGACTAGCTATATTAATTAGTGAATGAAAACTGTTTTAGGGAGTCAAATAGTCAGAGGAGACAGATTTTATTAGCTAATTGTGAGGATACAAGCTGTG
The DNA here is from genome assembly GCA_902168405.1 of Peromyscus aztecus. Taxonomy (NCBI): domain Eukaryota; kingdom Metazoa; phylum Chordata; class Mammalia; order Rodentia; family Cricetidae; genus Peromyscus; species Peromyscus aztecus. The sequence continues at coordinate 41,154 of CABHPQ010171176.1, forward strand.
AGGCCTGCTCAAGACTCTGAGAACAGAGGAAGATGGTAAAGACACCAAACACGGGCAGAGAAAGAAAGCCCAGAGCTGGTTTCTGATTGGACTCTACTCTTCCATCTCTGTCCTCTTCCACATCTGTCCAGAGCCCTTACTGATAGAAATCATGTTTGCTCCTATAGGTTCCACCTCTTTCCTGGCCATCAGTCATTAGGTCAATGAAGGGCATTTGACTAAAGTCAGCCAAGTGACAGACCAGCCAACAACCCGTGAACATCCTTGTGCAAAAAGGTAAAATATACATGAGACTTTGTCTCAAAAAGCCCAGTGGCAGCAACTGTAACAGGAAAAGGTACAGACACTCGGGGTTCTTGGCATAGGAACCTGAGAGAAAGATAAACAGGAGTAATATACTTACCCATGGGAACTGAAACTAAGATGTCATTCACCCAACAGATATTTATTAAGATCTTCTGTTGCCATAAAGACTAAGAAACAAAATTTCTGTCTCTAAAGAACTAAAGCTCTAATGGGAGAGAGGAAAAAACAGCCAATGAAATAAATGAAATAATCACAGATGATTATTATTTCCCTGGAGGGAAGTAAATAAAACATATAGGTAAGAAACAGTGAGCAAGAGAAAAAGAGATACTTGTTAGTCTTGGAAGTCTAGGAAGGGCTGTCTGGGGGGGTGATGTTTAAACTGAGGGCTGAAGAGTAATTGGACCATATCTATAAAGAGCTAAGGGAAGGACTGCCCCCAAAGAGAGGCAAACACAAACACACTGAGGTAGGAAATTGCTCAGCGCATTCCCAGCACTGACAGCTGGCCAGGGAAACCAGAGCAGAGTGAGTAAGAGCGAGGATGAGATCAGAGGGAAACAGGAGCCAGATCATGCGGAGGTTGGGAAGTGCTGGTGAGCACAACAGTCTAGTGAGGCACGATGGAAGCCAGTGTGAACTGGTTCGAGAGGACAGGGACTGAGGCTAGCTAGCCAAATCTACAGCTAACGATGACAGCCATCTGCATGACATAATGTCCATCAACAACGGATTGCAGATGTGATGAAGAATTCCTATCACTTCGGAGTACAACTGCCACTGCAACTTCACAACACAATGCGTTACCCACATGTCTGTGATACTGACGTAGGCCAGCCTACCGTGCTGACAACATAAAAGTCTAAAACACACAATTCTATACAATACACGATGCTTGATATTGATAATAAATGATTATGTCATCGGTTTATTATTGTTATTTTATATGTCCTCTTTTTACTTATTAAAAAAAGAGTTTACTATAGAAGTTGCCGTTTCATACCCTATACATCTCTGTTTCTTCCCTCTTCCTCTGCCTCCTTCCCACCCCACACCTCCTCTTTCTGATTCCATGTGCCCCAGATCAGCCTAAAATTCCCAATCTTCTTGCCTCAGCATCCCGAGTGCTGTAACTTGTAAATATATATGGTGTGCCACTGTACACATGTCTGCTGTGTTTCTTGATTGTTTGAAGCTGTTTTGGTTGACCTACACTATCTATGTTTTTGTACGTACACTCTATAACAGTCACGTGATGATGAGATCATTTAATGCCGCACTTCTCAGACTGGATCTGCGTCGTTGGGTAACCCATGATGGTAGGGTGCTTTCATGTTTGCCAATGCTATATGTCAGAGATTGGCAAGCCTGTCTGAAAGCGACTAGGTGTCGGATACAAAGGAAACTCCAATTCTCCAAACTCCAGAAGACATTCCAAATATCTAGAAAGGAGCTCAAACTGGACTACGGGATTTTTGGCTGATAGGAAAAAGCCAGCATTCCCCAGGACCTTGTGAAACTGGTTCCCATCTGCCAAAAGGAGTCATTTCCCTTACCTCTGGCAGAAGGGATATGTGGCTACCTGTGGTGCCTATCAGCATATCAAAGCCCATGCTGGCCTCAGTGTCACGCATGGCTCCCTCAGTGTCACAGGTACCAGCTGTACATTTCAAAGCCCCTACCCTGGCCCTTTTCATCTGCCCACCTCCCCAGGCTTCTCTCCTCCCAGATAACCCTCCCCGTCCTGTTTCTCTCTCTCTTTCTCTCTCTCTCTGTTTCTCCCTCCCTCCCTCCCTCTCTCCTCTCGCTCTCTAGATTTTATTCTATTTTCTCCTCTCTTGCAGATAGCCCTGGCCACATCCAGTCTTGTTCTTTTCTCTCTGCTCTGGATTCTTCCAGGTGCCCCTGGATCTTCTCTCTCTTTTACCATGGAGTGGCCAGGTCATATTGCTGTTTGTTTACTGAGCCTCCCAGCCTCCCATATTCACTAGGTAGTAAATATCTGAGGCTTTTTGGGCCGTACAGTGTTGGTAGCAGCTGTTCGACTTTTCTGTTGCAGCATGAAAATAGTCACAAATAGATAACACATAAATGAATCAGCATAATATTATTTGAGGACACTGAAATTTTGAATTTTATATGATTTTCATGTAAGAAGAAATAGACTTTCAGGGTTAGAAAGATGGCTCAGTGGTTAAGAGCACTGGCTGCTTTTCCACAGGACCAGGGTTCAATTCCCAGCACCAATATGGCCACTCACAACTATCTGTAACTCCAATTTCAGGGTATCCAATACCCTCTTCTAGCCTCAATTAGCACTGCATACATATACATAGACATATATGCAGGCAAAACACATAAATAAATTTTAAAATAGAGATTAGTAAAACATTTATAAATAAAAACAAAGAAATGGCCTTAGCTCATGGCCACAAAAAAATTAATTCTAAGGACTAATCCCCCCAGTCATAGTTTCCCAACTGCTATCCTAGATTATTGGCTGGCTAATAATTAATTTAATATCTTCAAAGCCAAGACAGATGCAATTCATATATTCATTTCACATAAAAAGAAGCTGAGGCAAATATCTCAGCACAACCAAGATGTGAACCCAGGCAAACAGGTCTCCAGATCACATGACGTTAATTTTGTAATGCAGCCTCACACTAGGGAATCAGACTTAACAAATAGAAGAGACATCTGGAATAAAGGGCTAAGGACCTTCCAAATCTGTTCCTCCAAGGAATGTGAAAACTGTGGGGAGGACTGGGCTGTGAGACCAGGTTTTCAGAACTCTATAAATTAACCAAAGGGTTGAAATTCTCAAAAGGAATTTGTTGAACAAAAATGATCAGATCTTCATATAAACAGGTTTGTGGTATTATTTAAAGAATTATTTATGTTAATTTTATTCACATTACTGTTTTGCCTGACTGTATATATATATATATATATACTTGTTTGTGGACAAGAGCCAGAAGACGGTATTGGAGATCCCTGGATCTGTAGCTATGGAGAGTAATGAGCTATTATATGGATGCTAGGAACTGATTCCAGATCCTCAGTAAGAACAGCAAGTGCTCTTAACCACTGAGTCATCTCTCTACCCCTAGTGTGTGGTATTTTAAACTTGACTATCTCCCCCCCACCCCACCACCCACTTTTTCCAACTAGTAAGTAATGCTGGAAATCAGCAGCTTCAAAAGTATAATAGCTGTAAAAGGTTGCAGCCTTGTGGCCCCTGTGAGGGGACAGGGGCATGAAGTTCCCCCATTCCAGACAACCATCCTTGTTTTTCTTGTACACCAAAAACTTGGAAACTGCACTCACAGAGCTTTACTTAATATGACTTGGAGCTCATTGGGTGTGAACAGCCTTTTCTTTGGGATAGATGTCAAAAACGATCCATGATAACTGTTTAATGGCATGGCTACCTATGAGGAAGAAAAAGAAGTGTTGGAGTCAATGAAAGACTGACAAAACAGAGTTAAAAAAAATCAGAGAATGAGATATCCCTAGAAAGCTTTAGAAAAATCCCAACATATTCCTGAAAACATGGGGATGGTGGTGTGAATGTCTAGGTATGATCTGAGACCTGAGGAGGCCATAGTCTCTGTAGCTTGGCTGAGACAGAGGCACCCATAGAAGCAGAAAGTGAAGGATAACAGCACAATGTTGTAAATGGTTGGAGTTTCTCAATAGGCACACAAGACCCATAAACAATGACTAGAGACTGGCTTAAAGTATTTAAGGAAATCATTGTGCAATCATTAGGTACCACTAACATTACTAAGTACAGGCTTCAGTGACTAAACTTGATGAAAAATGAAAAACTGGCATAATTAGATTAGGAAAACTACTAAACAAATAAATAGTAACAAGAGTAAAATCAGCAGGTGCTGGAGAGATGGCTCAGTGGTTAATAGCACTTGCTGCTCTTCAAGAGGACCCAGGTTCAGTTTCCAGCATCCACACAGTAGGTAGCAACCATCTGTAACTCTAGTTCCAGAGGATCTAGCCCCCTCTTCTGGCTCTCTTAGGTACTGCACATGAATGGTACACAGAATACATACAGGCAAGACATCCAGACACATAAAATAAAAATAAATGTTTAAGGGGCTGGAGAAATGGCTCAGAGGTTAAGAGCACAGGCTGGTCTTCCAGAGGTCCTGAGTTCAATTCCCAGCAACCACATGGTGGCTCACAACCATCTGTAATGAGATCTGGCACCCTCTTCTGTTGTGCAGGCATACATGCAGAAGACTGTATATATAATAAATAAATAAATCTTTTAAAAAAATAAAATAAATATTTAAAAGAGTAAAGCCAACATACTTTGATGAAAAGAGGAATCTTGTTAAGTTATTTCAATGGCTAGCTAGCAACAAAAATGTAAGGTATATACAAAACAAACAAACAAAAAGGCATTCAGCAGAAATTGGTTACCAAGAAAGCCTAGACACTGGATATTCTAAGCAAAGACTCTATAGCAGCCTTCACAAATATGTTCAAAGAAAGAAAGCCACATGTAAAGAACCAGTGGACGGCATGGCAATGTCTTACTAAGTGGAATATCATTAAACTATAAATTCTATTTTCTAAAAAAGTAGAAATGAAAGAGAATCAAGCTGGGTATGGTGGCACACACCTGAAATCCCAGCACTTAGGAAGTGGATGTTGAAGAGTAAGTTTAAGGTCATAGCAAGCTCATGACCAGCCTGAACTACATGTATCAAAACAAAAAAAAAGTCAAAAAAAATTTTAAAGATGCAAATCTACATTCCAGAGTTGAACAGTATAATGGAAGCGGGAACCTTACTGCTATGACTTAGTTGCTGATCAGAGCTGGTAGAAGGCAAACAGAAACAAATTTGAAGACAGAT
>CABHPQ010171177.1:0-20326 GCA_902168405.1 Peromyscus aztecus
ACGCTACCTTTAAAGTTGGGATGCACATGATATTACTTCTTTAGGAAGATTTTATTTACACACTTATCACCTAAAGTCTAGTTTTTCTTGGTTGTCTTCTTGGTACAAAACCTAGTTCTTAATCATACTCAGTGCTCAGGGTTCCAGATTATGCAGTGATGTTCTTTCTACACCTCTCCACTTGGTGAATAGCATGTTCTTCACAGGTCAGGGAACACTCATCAGCATCTTTGGCATGACCAACAGTAATTAATAGCTGTAACAACTAATGAAGATGCATAGAATGAGAAGGGACTGAGGGATGAAGAGTAAGGGAAAGAGGGAAACACATAGGAAGAACACAATGAAGAAATGAGTGTGCATTCTGTTATCTTGCTAATATTTCATTGGACTATAAAAGACCTACTCTAGAACTATCAGTACATCTCTAGGGCAAAAAGCATGATGCTTTGGCCAATTTGTTTGTCTCATAAAGCTCACTTTCTCTCCTTCTCCTTTCTACCTTTCCAATTAGAAAATAAAATCTCAAGATGTTAGCTGTCCCTTGCTTAATCATTTTTTATGTGTCTCTCTATTTGTGTGACCCATTGCTTAGCCTTTCACATATTCTTTTGTTCTTGCCAAGATTTTAATTAGGATACATAGAGTTTCCAGTGTTATTTCTCAAAAAAAAATCTTGCTAGACATTCACAGATCAAGGGCTCACAGCATTCTTATAGTATATTTTGTTCCTCTGTTATGAATTTCCTGTTTAATATGGCTATATATTATTTCTTTATATACTCCTGTAAAACTTCCTTTACATTTATAATTTCTTTAAGACAATCTATGGAAAAGAAAAGAGAAAGTGCTTTATCCCAATACTAAAAAAAAAAATGATTTGTTAGTATTAGAGGAGCATGCGATCAGTCAAGCAGGAAAGATAGGGTTGATTTGCCTTTGCTTCAAACATACTTTATTCATTTGTAGGTGTGTTTTGACATTAGTCGCTTTGCAAAGGCTAATTTTCTAATGCTCTCCACAATGTAGATTATTTGTAAGTAATAGACATGTGTGGGTTATATTGTTGAGCTTCAGACATAGCTGTCTTTGAGTATTTCTGATAATTTGCCCATAGTTTAGGCAGAACTCTGAATTTGAGAGGAAAAATGGACAGCCTAAAATATTGTTTATTCAATAACCATATACACCAAAGATTCTGTGATTAGAAACAAAATTTCATTCAAAATATACAGACGCTAGAAGGCCTGTATTGTGTAAATATATTCACTCACTTCTTTATTGACTTGCTTGTAGAAAGAAAAGTTGGCTTGGTTCAGATGGAACTATATTTCTGTGTAAGATTCTCACATCATCACATGGGCCTTGGCTAGCATTCATCTCAGGCTGCTGTAAAATATGTATATATATATATATATATATATATATATATATATATCCAGGTCTAGTAAACTAGAGACATTTCTTTCTCACTTACTGTAGGACAGCATGTCCAAGGGCAACATGCCATTGCTGCAAGTCTCCAGATCTGGGTTCCATAGTATCTTTCTGTGTTGTTCCACACAAGAGCCAGGAAAGAAGAACTCAAACTTTCTCTCATCTCTTCCCTTATAAGGACTCTACCATAATAACCTTGTTAATTCCCCAAACCCTCACCTCCTAAAACTTCCCATTGGTAGTTAGGATTTCAACATGCATTTTGGAATACACGAGCATTCAGTCTATGATATCTTGTTTGTGGTTGTTTTCTTTCTATAGAAAATAGTTTTCTTGCATAGTACTGTTAAAACATGTAACAAGAATCAATTTATGTAAAAGAGATTAAAAAATCATAGTGTGAAGATGTGGGTAAGTTCGTAAGGTACTTGTCTCACATTTAGAAACCATAGGTTCAATTGCCAACAGTTCATGGGAGCAGGAGGAGGGGAGGAAGGGGGAACTGTGGTTGGAATGCAAAATGAATGAAAAAATAAATTAATTAATATATAAAATAAATAAATAAAACTAAGCTCTGCTTTAATCCTAATGCTTGTGAGCTGGAGGCAGAGGATCAGAAGTTCAGTGTCACTCTTGGCTATATAGAGGTCTGAAGCCATCTTAGGCTACATGAAGCTCTGTTTCAAAATATTTGCACATTATTTTCTCAAGCTTTAATAGACTGTCCCTAACTATATGACAGACAGCAAGACCATCACAAAGCCTTTATTCATGTGGATCAAAGAGAGTTCTAGAGGTATTTACCATATGAATTATCTAGGTTTCTTTCTTTCTTTGTTTAATCTTGTCATTCTTCTCTTTAATAAACAAAGAAGTGACTAATTAAACAAACTTGAGTAGTTATTGCAAATATTCAAATAAGCATATTGGTAAAGCTTGTATTTTAATAATATCTTCTATATTCTTTACTGTAGCACATATCAGAAAATTTTAATGGTACTGTAGTAATAATCACCTTTTATCAGGATCATACACACACACACACACACACACACACACACACACACACACACATTCACCTCTCTTCCAAAATTTGAACAGACAACTGTTTACCTTACATATTGATGTGGCTTAATTCTAATCTTAGCATACTGTTTTAATTTCACAACCTTCAGATATATGGTGACTTGATATTTGAATAATGCTGCTTCAATGTGCAGTTGCCTAAAGATCAATCCCAAGTTTTTGGAATTGACATAAATTCCTGAAATTTCAGGCCAATTATTATATTATAGTCATGCACCATATTGCTAGTTAGTTAGGTTTCTATTGCTGTGATAAAACACTGTGATCACTAGTAAGTTTGGAAGGAAAGGGTTTATTTTACCTCACATCTCTTTGGTCATACTCCATCAATGAGGGAAGTAAGAGCTAGAACTAAAGGCAGGAAACTGCAGGCTGGAATTGAAGCAAAGTGTTGCTTCCTGACTTTCTCTCTCTGCTTTGTTGTACAACCCAGGACCACCTGACTAGGGGTGGCACTCTAATTCACCAATCATTAAACAAGAAAATGCTAACACAGACTCATGAATAGACAATCTGATGGAAACATTTTTTTCAACCAAGGTTCCTCTTCCCATATAACTCTAACTTATGTCAAGTTGACATAAACCAACCAGAATACCATCAGAGAAAATTCTGGATAGAATTCAAATTATCACAGTGGGAAAGGAGAACCTCTGGATCAAATCTCCATCACATATATCACTACCATTGCTGCTGCCCTTGGCTAGTAGATTATTTTGTTGATGCATGTACTAGGGGAGTTTTCAACCACCTTCATGCTTACCCTGCATAAGAAGTTGTCTTTGTGACTGCTCCATTCATTCCATGGTAACCTTGTCCTTGAATCTCAATTTCATACTTGAGCACTTACTAATTACCTTCTTAGATATAATTACACATGTGGATGAAGGACTGTGAAGCCTGTGACCCATGATAAGACGTTTCACCACCTTTATCATACTTCTAGTCATGAGACAGATTTTTTCACTGATAAAGACACTTTCCACATTCTTAGTCCCTCATAAAAAAATCTCCTGTGCATTATATCTCATATGGGAGCTACCCATGATTTTGAGAGTTTGATTTCACATTGGCTTGGTTATGTGAACCCAACTTGAAAATAGATCATGGCTACCATCATAAGATTAAGAGTAGAGACAATATTGCCTACTATTAACTAGTAAGATTAAAATGACAGGAAAACAAAAATGATGGTATCCATACATGATATCAAATATCAGACTACTGTATTAATTTGTAGACTAATAAGTTATCCATTCAATCTTGGGCACAATATTCGCTAAATAGGTGTTTCAGTACATGATACATTTTAAGATGAAAGAGAAAAACAGAAACCACCAGATTGTTTTCCCTGTACTCAAAGATTTGAAATTCAGAAAAATAGCTTCATGTGCACCACGATTAAAGAGCAGGCTTTCAGATGTTTATGTCTGGTCTGAATGCAGATCTTACACATCTCTGTGTATATTGATACTATCACACCATATTGTCACAAGTTGCTTCAAAGATAATAAAAGTTCTTTTACACAAGGCTTGTTCTTATGTGTAAGGAGGACCATACCATATAGAGCCATGTTTAAGGAGTAGAGTAAATTATAAGGATATGTTTTTCTGGCATGTGTAATTCTGGAGGTGAGCAGTATAGGGTGAATTTAAAAGGATAAGAAAGAATACTGTTCTTTTATAATCAGTTAGAATTTTTAAAATTTTTATTGAAAATAGTTTCTTTTCTCATATACTACATCCTGACCACAGTTTCCCCTCCCTCCACTCCTCACAGCTTTTCCCCGCCTTCCCTCTCCTCCAGTTCCAAAGAGTAGGACTTCAAGAGGCATCAGCCAAACCAGACAAAACAGGATATAATTAAACATGGCAAAAGCCCTCATATCAAGGCTGGACTAGGTACTCTTAAGAAGCTTGTAGTCTAAAAAGTGGAAGTCTCAACCCATTAAAATTTATACACAAAATAAAAGGTGCCCCCACAGACAGTCAAATAAAGCATTGTGAGAGCTCAGAGGTGGGGATGCTCCAACATAGGAATCAAGTATGTCTTCAAAATCTTGTGGTTATTTGTTAAAGAGTGAAAGAAATAGATTTGTCTAACCAAGTGTTTAGATAAAGAATGTGATTCAAAATATTAACATTCTGATTGTTTTCACTTTCAAAGGCTTTTTAATAATTTTTTAAAAGTATCCCAAAAAGAAGCTCCAAAATGATTAATTCAAATCAGGCGAGTTCATCTCAATTTGTAACTCCTGTGAAGCTGGACACAGGATCATCCTTTCCCTTCAATATAAACCTTACCGAGTGTTACGATCAAGATTTCCTCATATTAAAACCCTTCATTCAGGTTTTTTTTTTTTTTAAATCCAGCTTCCTAGATTCTTCAATATTTGGTTCACATACAATACACTATCATACCATTTTGTAGCTATTGCTTAAATTCTTCACCCTCTCACTATTTGGCTTCTGAAGAGAGCAAGATTTTTCCCCTAATGATGGTTTCTAAGCTGCTTAAATCAAGGTTTGACACAAGGCAGGATATCAATAAAAAGATGGTGAAGGTCCTGAATGGGAGACAAGGTCACTTACCTGGCTACTTAATGGAAAGCAACATGTAGAGGATAGCATATTCTCTGTGTTAGCAAACATTATTGTTTAAGAAAGATACCCCTGAAATCAAAATTATTCTAATGACATCAATTAATTAAAATACTGCTTTATTTAGGTCTTTTCATCCCTGTTGGTCTACTGGTTCAGTGGTATTTCATTTACCCGGGTCTGAAATTTGACAGGATTTTGTCTTTCACATCAGAAACATGAGCTGACAGCGCACTGTTATCATTTCTACAAGTCCTGGCTTTTCACTAGAGAAGTAAGCTTATTCTAAAAGAAGAAAAATAAACAGCCACTAAGATGGGCATCTTTTATCTTCATGTATAGGAGCCTTAGCTCACATTTTATCAAACACAAAGTCATGTTTTAGAGAACACGTGACTATGGCAAAACCGATGTCCCCTCCCCTGGGAATAATGTTTATTGCCCTTTTATGGAGGCCCATAGTAAGAACATAAAGAACATGGTGTCCTTACCCTTAAGAATTTTTTATGTTAATTATGTTTGTTGTGTGGTGGGTTGACGTGTGTGCTGGTGGGTGTATGTGCCATTATGCACAAGTGGATGTTACTGGGCAACTTGTGAGAGTAACTTTTCTTCCTTCACCATGTAGGGTCCAGGGATGAAATTCAGGTCATCAGGCTTGATGGCAAGTTCTTTTACCTGCTGTGCCATATCTCATGTCCCATTTCCATATTTAATATTAGAAAACTGAGTCAATGATGTTAAAAAGAAATTCTTAGTTGGTGAACATATCAACTCATGGGCGTGGAATATGACTCAATCTGATGTCTGAGTATGAGCTCCTGTGTGTGTGTGTGTGTGTGTGTGTGTGTGTGTGTGTGTTTATGCAAGTGTGTGCTTTCATGTGTGTTTGTATATGTTTCAAATGAACAAATGTATGTATATGTGTGGAAAACAGAAGTCATGTTGGATGTCTTCTCTTATTTTTTTCCACTATATATTTTGTGACATGATCCCTCACTAAACTTCTAGCTCACCTATTTGGGTACATTAGAAGGTCAGCAATGCCTAGGGATCCTCTTGACTCTCCGTTCCCAGCACTTGAAGCACAGGTGTGTGGCATTGTGCTCAGCATTTTACATAAATGCTGGAAATCTGAATTCATGTCCTCATGCTCACAAAATCATTGCTATGCTGAATGTAGTTCAGTCTTTTCATAAGATAATGTCAACAGAAACTTCTGACATGTCTATAGAATATATATATATATATATATATATATATATATATATAATTATACTCCTTATTTTATATTGTGCTGTATTCTAAGGAATAAATATAATAAAAGTTTGTAGTTTTCTACAATGAAGAGATATCAGCTATATACATTGTTACAGCAATCTTCAAATACAGTTGTACCAGAAATTCTTTCTTACACATTCCTGTACCATAACCTCCTACTCAAGTCCTCATATCCAGTATATGCTATAAAAAATACCCCATGAGTGGGAACAAATGAATAAATTCATGTAATAAAACAAAAATAATTAAATCTTCACCTAACTATTACATCTAAATGGTACATCTCAATGCCATGGGTGGCATAATTTTGCATAGTTGGGATTAATATATCTGATATTCTAAAGCATAAACAATGTTGGTTTAGTTCTCCAGTATTTAAAGGATTTCATTTCATAGGAAACTGATTAGGAGAAAACTCTATTGCTGGAAATAGGCTGCATATGGAATAACAATACACTTTTTCTTTTCTGTAATGTTGGGGAAGTCTCCCAAATTCAGGAAGAGTTTATTTATGTGCATGTTACTGTAAACCATGCAGCTTATTAGTTTCCACAGCCAGGCCTGCAGTTGCTCTCATTATCTGCTGGTAAATGTGGTGCCTAGACCACCAGGCTAGCAAGCATTGTCTGCAAGATTTGGGAAAGGTGCTTTCTTTCCCCCTGTGCACAGTGACCTGGGTGAGATTTTACAGTAACACATTTCCACATGATGTACTCCAGTTCTTTCACCCCATGCACATCACAGATACATCCCTGAATGATGCATGGTTGAATAAGAGGGGTCTGTATACTAAACTACATTTTCTAAAGCATTTTAATCACGTCTGAAAGTTTCTGGCTCATTTTAAAAGCACAATGTTAAGTGGCTTGGCTATTTCATTGTTACACTACTGCTTCTTATCTCTATCTCATTGTGCTCCAGAAATATTGAAACTGGATTTATTTCCTTAGTTGATGTCTCAAATCATGGAGCCAAGAAGAGTAAATAAATAAAACTGCAGAATGTATTTTGGTACTGTCTGTCCATGTTACATCAGTTAATCTGCCCCTGTCTGGATACTTAAGTCAGTTGGGAGCATGTGAAATTTGGAAGAATCTTTCCCCATGTAGGCTAAGAGGTAGTACAGGAGGAGAACACTCAGAGAGCAATGCATGGGTATTTACAAAACATGATAGCAGGGATAACCCCTGGGATTCTGGTGTGTGTGTGTGTGTGTGTGTGTGTGTGTGTGTGTGTGTGTGCACTCATGCACACATTTAAAGAAAAGAGTTTAACCTAAAGCTGAGTACCCACATCAGTTGGGTTTGAATTACAGCAAGATTTGATCATCAAGTAAAGAAAGACTGCAATATGCTATTATCAGTATTATCATAGCTGCTACAATAATCCTCCAGAAACAAACTCCTTAGGCCTGAAGTTGAATGGTCATGTGGTCAGGTTCCCTATTTATTACCTTCAGAACTTAGCTGTGGAAGAGATCTGCATGTACAGAGTTAAATTATAAAAACCACTATTTTTTCCAGATCCATGTTTAATCCTCTTCAGCCCGAAAAGACCCCCTAAAGGCAGCCTTGGAGATTTGGATATTTGGCACGTGTCTTCTATAATTAAGTAGCACAACTGAAGAATACTGGTAGGATTTAGGGCATGGTTCCCACTGGGAACATTTGCTTGATTCCTGTCTGGAGAAATAAATGTTGAAGACTATGGTATCACTTAAAGAAATGGCTAGTGAAATGAGTTGGCTGTTTGCATTGCTAAGTTTTTACCTTAATTATGCGTGGGTTGTGTTATGTTGTAAGTGGGAATACAGAAGTAAACAAATGGGCCAACACAAAACCAACATAAATATTTGCCAGTCAAGTATATGAGTGCCTTAATGCATTGTTCCACAAAACTACCATGTAATGGACTGGATACGACATGTTAAACACATCCAGACATCATGCTTTAGTTTCTAGTAAGTGTTAACTTAAATGCCAACAAGCTATGCAGGTCATGTGAAATTATGGCTCTGCTGCTCCACAACAAACAAGCCATGTTGTCATGGAGACATCTGTGCCCATGTACCTATTGTGTTGCTTAGTACTTGGAGAAATTAATAAGGAGGATGACAAGAGTTGAGCCAAGGGTTTACTTTTATTAAACTAATGAGAAGAATCCCATCATTGCTATGACCCATTAGGGCTGTGTTCTTTGTGATGTGTATGAATGTTTAAGTAAGGCATTTTCAGATGATAATGCCTAAGCACTCTGCCTGTGGGTTGTTCCTACTGAACTTGGAACAGGGAGCTAGGAATTAAAATGAAAAGTTTGGAGACGATAGAAGGAGGCCAGCAGTGCTTGCCTCTTTGGATTTCAGCCCTTGCAAGGGTTCTGCTTCTTTATTTTTCCACTGGCTATTTCAATGCTTATTCTCTAAGAATGTATTGCAAATGACTCCTTGCAAATGGGGCTTGTGTTCCTCTCATCATAATAGTTTTAGCTTTTCCAGAGTGCGCATTTTCACACTGCACCAAACCTTTGTTTTTCTGCTCAGGGTGTCAGCACCAGCATTTTTCTTTCTGAATAATGTGCAGAATTGGTGTGCTGACTTGCTCATAAAAAAAAGTATAGCCAAGCTAGCAGAGCTACGCTACCTAAAGCCCAACATCTTATTTTCCTGAAGGCTTTTCATCTTAGTTTGTCAGCAAACCCAAACCTCTAACCTGACAGAGTAACGTCTTTGATGGTTAATTTTGCTTGTAGTGTTTGCTGTCATTATTGGAAGGAAATATGTGAGTTCTGCAGCTAATAGGAGGAAAGTTTCAGGTGGGGCAAGATGTGGCAATACTGTAGGCTCTCTGTTAATTAAAATCCATGCAGCGTGCCGGCACATTTCATTTAGCTAAGTATTTAAATGCAGAAAATGGGTGTGTTAAAAACAGAAATCACCTTGGAATGATCTGCTCATAGTTGACTTGCTACTATAAGGCTGGATTGCAGTGACGTGGGATCACTTTTGTTGACAACAGCTGGAGACACAACAGCTATATTATTATAATTAGGATCAGCATCCAGTTGGATTATAATAGGGGCTTTCTTGGAGAAATGGCACAGTGTCAAATTTATAGTCACTAGCTAAATGAGTCTCTTGTATCCTTGACAAAGGGACAAAAACAGTTCCAAATGAAAACACAAACAGAGAATCCTGGTTGTTATATTTCCTGGGTATTACTCAGGGCCCTATTTATCACACACCAAACACTTGCTGCTTTGAAGAAACATTATCCTGCAAGGTTTACACTTTTCAATTTCCCTCCATGCTCTGCATTCTGCGTGCATTTCCATGGAGAAGCCTAGACTGCAGCTTGACTTGGAATCTTTTCGGCTGCAAGATTAACTTCAAAGCATCTCTTTTCCTTCTTCTGGATAATTACTTGACAAACGCATCTGTACAACCTCCCTACACATCTATTGCAGTGTCCAGGTGCATCAACAGTCTTGAGTCACTATGGAGAAATACCACCCCTGTCAGAAAGGAGTGCTACCTTTTCCTTTCCAAGTACCTAACATTGAAGGATGTGGATTTCTGGAAGCCAAACTTCAGGCAGACACATTTTAGATGAGTATGTGGGCAAACGATTGTCTTAGCACTGTTACACCAGTAGTTCATCTTCACAGTCACATAGGATTTGCATGATCTTGGAGTATGCCTTTTATTCAACTAGCATCAGAAAACTTGTATTGGCAAGTGCCTTATGCCTGACTTTGTGCTCATTACATTAAACATTCTTCTGTTTCTGACCCAAGTACAATTTATCCTGAAGCAGAAACTGATGTGAAATAGATTGGACAGAGGTCATGTGGTGATGAATGTGAGGTTGCATGCCAATATATGGGTTATTTTTTTGTGGCAATTTTAAAATGAAATCACTTTATTTATATGAGCATAATGCTATATATATATATATATATATCTGTTATTTCATTTGGGTTGATATAGCTTCATGTATCTATTGTGTAATGATAAGTTCAGAATGATTAATATATTTACTACCTTATTATAACTTTATGGTGAACAAGTTTAAAACCTACAGTTCTACTTTGAGACGTACAATTTTGTTCTTATTTATATGCAACCTCCTGTAACACAGAGCACTAGACCATATTTCCCCTCTTTGATCTCCATATTGTTGCATTTATAATCTTTTTTACTTCCCAAGATGCATGCAAAACTATTACTGGTAAAGTGAAGAAAAAACAATTCACAAATTAAATATTTACTACCATTAAAATTGTAAAACAATTTGTATTGTTTTACCTTTATATAAAAAAATTCTCTCTGTGTCTAATTCTCTCTGTGTGTCTGTCTCTCTGTCTCTGTCTCTGTCTCTGTCTCTGTCTCTCTCTCTCTCTGTCTCTCTCTCTCTCTCTCTCTGTCTCTGTCTCTGTCTCTGTCTCTGTCTCTCTCTCTCTCTGGTTTTTCGAGACAGGGTTTCTCTGAGTAGTTTTGGTGCCTGTCCTGGATCTCACTTTTTAGACCAGGCTGACCTTGAACTCAGAGAGATAAGCCTGGCTCTGCCTTCTGAGTGCTGAGATTAAAGGCATGCACCACCACCACCTGGCCAAGAATACTCTTAAGTGAGAAGGACACCAAGCTTCTAGAAATATTTTCAGTAAATTTTGCCCAGTACTTACACGAATTATTTCACTGAATTATCTGAACATGTCTGCAATGTAACAATGACTACCAACTTTGTTAATATACACAAGGATGCCAAAGGCTAGAAAAGTCCAGGTATTTGGCTAAATGTACAGAATTTGAAAAAAAATTAAGAGATAAAAAAAATCAAATTCGTGTTCTGGCTCAAGAGAAGGTGATTCTGAAACATTTATTCTTTCAGTCAGAGTTATGCTTAACATTTTGAGGTCTGCCAAATAAAAATGATTGTTTTGGCCTATGAAAAAACTGAACTGGGGAGCTGCTAAGCCTCTCCCTAATGCAGCAATACTGTGATGGGATGCCTCTTACAATGAAATGAGATCACATGACAATAGACAATGATGCAGAGGTCATAGAGACTAATTTGGAAATTGCAAACTGCCAAGGGCATATTCTCACCTTTCTTTCCATGAGAAATGGTCTGAATATCTCATTTCCCCAGATGAATAATTTTAAATAAGCTAAATTTTACAAACAAATCTGAGCAAGAGTTTTCCTTCTCAAAATAATTATGACAAAAATTAAGGTGCCAAAGCAAAAGGAGTGAAGTGCAGTTGTCAAAACTTAGGTCCAAACATATTTTTGAATCATGGCTTTACATGAGAATTGCCTGAGAAGGTTTATAGTCTACCCCGTCTGTATAATATCATTCTGGGTGGGACTTCAAGGATAATAATTTGAAAGTGGTAGACTAGAGGCATGAATATTACTTCTAGGCTTAGCATGTGTAAGTTCTGGGTTATCTATAAGCATTATTTTGCTTAACCCTCTTAACCCTCATATATATAATATGTATATGCAGATATATACATATTATATATAATACACACACACACACACACACATATATATATATGCACTCTCTGAGACTGAGTCCAGTTAAATGACTTGCCTGAAGATATAGGAATGTGTTTCAGAACAAATTAGCTCATTCTGTGTGCAAAACCTTCCACAGTACTCTCTTTCAACCTACTCCCACAGATCTATGCAAAGATGAAATTCTTCAGAAAATATTTAGATTTTTTTCTCTACAAATATACCTGTTAATTTAAGAGTGAATGCAGGACAACAGAAGATGATCTTTGATTTTTCACTCTGTTTCCTCATGCTTAAGTAGTGACTGGACTCACTGCCACAGTAGCACAGTGAACATTAAACTTGAATAACTTTTTCATCTCAATTTATTACTTCACAAAGAGAAAACAATACCTCTTCATAAAAAAATCAAAGTAGACACACTGAACAACAAAGCAAAGCAAAATCTCCCGTGTCTTTCTGTGAAGAGTTTCTCACTCCTCTTCTTTCTGATTTGTTAGTCCTTTAAATGACTCTATGAGTAGGTCTTTTCTCGATCCATTGTTTTTCATTTTTTTTAATTAATTTTGCAGACTGCATAAATAGTTAATGTTTAGTTTCCTTAAAACTTTCTTTTTTAATAAATATTTTTATTTTATAATTAATTTCATTTTACATATCAGCCATGGATTCCCCTGTCCTCCCTCCTCCCACCCTTTCATGCATTCTCTGCATTCTCACAAAATATTATAGAGTGGGATTTTACAAAAATATAAATTAATTCTCTCATACTTGGAGTTAAAGTTCTTTGGGGTTAGAAACTTCATGTTGTCACTTATGGCAGTAAAAATCCTATGTCCTCTCATGGATGAAGACAAAAGAGCCAACATGACAAAGTTCTTCAGTAAACTATTTTATACAGGAACCAAGTCTAACTCACCAGGAAGAGCCTGAAGGCCTTACCACCATACAGATATCTAGTTCCTGAATAATTTCATTTACACCACTAACACCTCAATTTATGATAGAACTCTTTCAAACTGTGATTAGCCCTCACTAACCTAATCATCAGATTACTATCTTAGCACACAGACAAAAATAAGGAAATTGAGTGGAGTGTCCATTTTATGTCAGAGTGTCACTGTGGCCTTATTTGGACTACTGCTGTAATCTCATAACTGATCTGCTCTCTTAATCAGCCTCTTTGCATTCAAGTAAATCTGGAAGCACTTAGAGCACAGATGGCCAAATCAAGAATTGACCTGGACCTGAAAGGCCCTCCTTGTTTCCCCCATGGAGCATACAAAATACACATTGTGTCATTCAAATGTCCTCTAAATTTAATCCTAGCTTGAATCTCTAACTCTACATTTGATAGCAGACTTTTTCCATCATCTCTTCTAAAACTGTTTTGGATAATATCTTCCTCTCACATAGAAATCTTTCCTTTCAATTGTTCCTAAGTCCATGTAATATTCAAATAATTGCCATTATTGGTCTTTCATGTGTTCATTTGCACCAGCAAGATTGATGTGTCACTTGAGAAAGTGCACACACACACACACACACACACACACACACACACACACGCACGCACATACACACACCCCAAAATGCATTACTCCCAGTGTACGTATGGTTGAGTGTGTTATATAAGTGGTGTTTAAAGCACATTGTTGCTCTGCATTCTTTAAAACTTACCAAACATCATTCTGAGTATAAATTTCAATTTTATACAACTATCAACTACTCAACTATTATTGCAGTTTTTTTTCTAAGCAGTGACTGCAATTGAGATTATACCAAAAACATTTTGATTGAAAAGATCTTGCAAGAACTCAAACTTATTTCGATTACCACCAAGATATACTACTCAGATGCACCATTGATACCCTTCAGGATTAAAACCCTCTTCCCCTATATTCTGGGTGTTCTAGTAATTGACATTGCAAGGCTGATAATCCCTGACAACACTTTGTAGTTGCCCTCAGCTAAACACAGTTGCCTGACCCAAGGCCAAAGTTCCTTTCTCAGGGGCCATCTCATCTCCCACTTCTTCAGTCGTGCAATGTGAATACCTGGCCACATTTCTAAATGAGCACTCCAATTCTCAATACTTTGCTTCATAGCCTCATATAATTTACTGCAGATATTGTTGTGGTTTCATGGCTGCAAATATACTTCTGCTTCGTCTTGTTTCTTTCATTTACCTCCAGAGGTAAGGACACTGAAGGACACTCTCCAGTAAAAATTCTGCAAGTTATATTTTATTAACATGATTCCATATAATTCCATGAATTATCTGTGATGCTAGCATTTTTCAATAAATCATCAGGTAACATATTCTTTCATTTATCCACTTAATTAATAAATATGCTAAATAACTACTTTGTGAGTGACTTTTAATTGAGTAGAACAACACTGGCCAACCCTCATCTACTATGATTCTAATCACACCAGACACCTCTTGTTCTCCATTGTTTCAGAAGTCATCAGATTATCCTATGATCATCTTTGTCTTTACTTAGGATTGAATAATTTTTCGAGATGTCTTCTTGTATGTGTCTGTGAGAAACTTGACTTTTTTTTTTTTAATATTTAGTTTCAGCGTAATCTGTCTTTGAAACCTATTCATGACCATCCTGTTTGTGCTAGACCAAATGAGGGGCACATGCTTGCTGCACTTGTATTCACCTGAGTAGCTGAATCAATTTGTCGGTTTCCATCTGTTTCTTCCCACCACAAAATTCTAAGCTTCTTTAGTACAGGGATTTCATTTTAGCTTGTATACTGCCATTCAGGTAAGCTTTATATGTACAGTTGTTGCAAAACACTGAAGATTAATGTGTGAAGAGGTTTTCATTCTGTTATCCATGGGTCTAATTACCCGAGTCTGCTGATTAATTGGTGGTTCCTATCTTATTTTATATTCTGAGAAATTAAGTGTGATGGAATAAAATATTCCTTTGATATTTATGTGCTGCTTTTTACGTCAGTCAATGTTTCAAAGTACATTCCGTTGTACTTTGGCAAAACTCAAGCGCTACATGCTGTATTATATCATTAATCTATTGCTTCATATTTTTTGATATGATTCCTTTGCATATTCCTTAAAACCACATAACTCTAACAGAGATCCTTAAAATGAAAACTACAAAGGCATCTTAAATAATAGAGAGTAAAAGTGCCATCTTAATCTATTAATACAACCTAGCAGTATTGTTTCTCACAAAAGACTTGCTGGTTGTTGAAGTTCTGACAAAGCTGTTTATATCTGTTTGTCTATCTATCTATCCTCATCTATCTATCATCTATCTATCTATCTATCTATCTATCTATCTATCTATCTATCTATCATCTATCATCTATCTATCTATTTATCTATCTATTTATCTTCAATGGGTTTATGTATGATATACTTGACAAAATTTAGCACTTGGCAAAAATAGTGTGCAAACTCTTACCATTTTCACACACTCTCTCTCTCTCTCTCTTTTTAAAATTAGGTACATCTGTCACTAATGTTACAGCCACCGATGCAGATGACCCAGTTTACGGAAACAGTGCAAAGTTGGTTTACAGTATCTTGGAAGGACAGCCGTATTTTTCCATTGAGCCTGAAACAGGTTTGTAGCTTAAATTTTAAATTCTATTTAACATGTTTTGCTTCAGGCAAACACTTATTGGGATCTGGTTTATGAAATGTTCTGGCTAAATATTTCACTGACTATACCAATAATATTTTACTTCATACTGTGAGGAACACAGTTAGGCCTGCAATCATTGATAATGATTAAAATGAATTATAAAACTTGGGTTGGCTATCACCCTTTTAGCAGATGGTCTAATAACCATTTCTCATCCTGGAGTTAAGGAAAGAAAGGTGCTTACATTAGGGGAGATCAATATCATATTTAAGTATAAATTTCAGTAACTTATTTGCTTTCTGTTAATTGACAAGTCACTTTCTAGGTTTCACTTTGTACATCTATGAAGTGGAGTTGGACCCCCTCCCTGCCCTTGTGGTATTATTAATGGTACAATGACCATTCATCACATTCTTATATCTCTATCATTACATGGAACAGAGTAGTCCTCCATTGATATCTCAGCACTTGAACCTTCATAAAGATATTTGTGTGATTCAAGTCAACCTCAGCTAATATTATCAGTTCGGATTGGGTAGATATTTTAAAATATGTTCCTTAGGGGGAAAAAAAGAAATGATCTGGATAGTGGTGGTGCACATCTTTAATTCCAGCACTCAGGAGGCAGAGCCAGGAGGATCTCTGAGTTTGAGACCAGCCTGGTCTACAGAGTGAGTTCTAGGACATCCTGAGCTACATAAAGAAACCCTGTCTTGAAAGAACAAAACAAAACCAAAAAACCACCACCACCACCACCAACAACAAAACCAAAAATAAATAAATAAATAAATAAATAAATAAATAAATAAATAAATACTAAACACATGCACACAGACATTGATTTCTCTTTAAAAAGAGATGAAATAGAAAAGATCCTCATATGGACAATACATTTTGTAAATAAAGACATTTATCCCTAAATACGTTAACATAGCCTAAGATTAAATTTGTTCTGATAGGCTTTATTATGTCATGGGGTTTTTATTAGAGCATACCTAACATTATTATATTTTATTGATGTCAATGTTGTTATTAAGAGCAGTTGTTAATCAAAACAATTTTTACCACATGTATCTGTCTTCTCTATCCTGTGGTTGCTGTTTTCACTTTACCTATCAGAAACAGTCAGCCTACCTGTGTGTTTTTTCTTTGGTTCATAAATTTCTACCACTATTGAGAGAAATTACATGACTTGTTGTTAGGTCAGTCATTAATCAAATCAGAAACTGAATTTGTTCTTTGTGCTTTTCAAGATAAATTCAAGGAGCAAAATGTGCCTTTAAAAGCAAATGCATAAATAGGCCACAGCTACAAAAGTAAACAAAAATTTGGAAACAAGAAGGCACTTGTAAAGTGCATTAATTCAGGCTATGGTTAGATGTTTTTCCCCAGTGAAGAAGAAAGTCTACTGTAAAGTTTATCTCATTTTTTTTTGGAGCTGAGGATCGTACCCAGGGCCTTGCGCTTGGGTGCTCTACCACTGAGCTAAATCCCCAACCCAAACTCTCAATGGTTTCACCATTTTTTTTTTTTGAGCTGAGGGTCAAAACCAGGGCCTTGCACTCGCTAGGCAAGCGCTCTACCACTGAGCTAAATCCTCAACCCTCATTTGAACACCAAGATAATCCTGGATACAGCAGAATAAGTCATCATTAAAGAGAAAGGGAATCTAGATATTCCCTACAATTCCCCATCAAAGGTCTAGCATTAGAAGTGGGAGTAGCCAGGACTCACACCCAGGTCTCCGATTTCATAGCTAATATGAGGATGTTAGATTTCTTTGAATTCTTCCCTCCATCTCTCACTACTTCTGTCCTTTCCTCCTTCCTCCCTACGTTCCCTCCTTTCTACCTCACCTTCCTTTCTTCTTTCCCCTTTTCGGTACTTTCCTTGTCTCACATAGCCCAGGCTCACGGCCAAGACACTGTATTTTAGATGCTGGCCTTGAACGTCTACTCTTCTTGCACTCTTTCCAAGCCCTAAAATTACAGGCATGAGCCACCATTGTAGCCCGGTAACTTGAACTTCACTTTAGACAGGGGGCAGTTTTGTTGGAAGGGCTTACATAAGGAGAAATTTGTTCACTTGAACATTTTTGTTCACCATTTCTAGTATAATAAAGATATTAAGCCAAGAATTTCCATTGAGCATTCACTATGTGCAGCCACTGAATTAAACATGGGGAGGAAAAAAAATTACAAAGGCTAGTCTCAGCTTGCAAGTGTCTCACAATCTATTTCAGAGGATAGGTTTTTGTTTTTTTTTTAAACATAAATATAGTAAGCATGGTGATCTTTTAAATAATTTATATCTGAAGAATAAACTCTTGTGTTCTGTAGATAACTAAAGCTCCCTAACATGGTTGAAGTTTCATGGGTGTATATATTGCCATTTGCCTAATTAAATGATCCCAGCTATATTCATTATTCATGTTTCTAGCCAGTATAATAGGGATTCGTATCAACACATCCATTTAAACTTTACTGTTTGTAGTTTGACTGATATAAAATTGTCTTATATAGATTTTAGTAAGTTAATTCTGGTACTACTTTGGCTAATGCTCTGCAGAAAAATGATACTTGAGCAATTCACATAGTAGTTGCTAAGTAAATATTTGGTAGATGAGGGTGATAGTTTAGCTAAAGAAGTTACAATGAAATTGAAAACAGACTCAAAATTCAATAATCAATGAAGAATAAATTCAACTTATATTCTTAAAACAACAAAGCACTTGTAAAGTGTATTGATTTAAACTTCTATAATACACGATCCTTCCTCGGCCAACAAGGAGGCCTGTTATAAACATTATCTTATTTGGGCCTCACAGCCTTGGAGAAGTGGCCTCTGAATGAAATTTACACATCGCTCTGTAAATTCTTTCATCATTACACTTGAGTATGTTCAAATAAAAAGAAAAAGAGGTTGCTTTCCCAGGGAATCTACCTCTTATTATTTATGTAAAATTTTTCTCTCTTTTGAAAAAGGAAATTGATAAAAGAGATTGAGAGAGGAGATTTAGTATTATATAAAAATAGAAAAATAAACATCCCAGAAAATTTGCAGTTTTGTTTTTATCAGGCTATAGAAATTGTGTCAGTGTTCTTAGAGTAACAGAACCAACGGAATGAATATGTGCATTCAAGTGGGATTTATTAGATTGGCTTAAAGGAGACAGTTAGGCATCCACCAATAGCTGCTGTTCTACTGGGAAGCTCAAGGACCTGTAGCTGCTCAGTCGCATTGCTATGTGCTCAGCAGCTCCATCTGCCTTTGAGGGGTACAGGATTCCAG
Organism: Peromyscus aztecus; assembly: GCA_902168405.1. Lineage (NCBI taxonomy): Eukaryota > Metazoa > Chordata > Mammalia > Rodentia > Cricetidae > Peromyscus > Peromyscus aztecus. The sequence goes on from CABHPQ010171177.1 coordinate 18,844, forward strand.
GAGAGCTACTGGTCTCAGATCTCTATTGAATGAAGATGGGTTCGGATGCAATGAAGAATGACAGCAGCTGTTGTGGCAGTAGCAAGATGACAACTGGGCTTCTGGGCTTGCCTCCACCACATGAAGGCAAGCAGGGGAAAAACAAAAGGTTTTCTTTCTCTGACTTCCATTTATTTGGACTGCAACTGGGTAGTGCTGCCGACATCCAGTGCGTCTCTTTTAGCTTCAATTAAACTTTTCAAGAAGAATTCCTCACTGGTATGTCCAGGGGCTTGTCTGTGAGTTGATGCCAGAGGAAGCTAAGTTGGAAACTAAAACAAACCATCACAAAACTAAATAACCTTGGTGGTGACCAGAAGAGGAGGAGCACTTAGATACTCTGAGAAATAGACAAGAAAATGGAGTTCAGAATGAAAATGGCTTAATGGGGTTTGTGACCGAAAGATCAAATGAGTCAGAAAGCCAGATTGGCAAGGAAGTCCTTCATGTCAGAATCTCATCAATTAGAAAAGAAAAAAAAATAGAAAGGAAGCAGGAACAGGCAATTTTTAGGTCCTTGGGGATCCTTGGAGTAACTGAGGTGCCTCATACTGCATACAATTGTCTAGTCTCTAGCATATACACTATGCTAAGCCATGGAATTTGAAGTGCTTAGAAAGTTCTTTCTTTAACTGAAAACTCCTATCTTATGAAACCAGTGAACACAATACCAAGAGTAGTCCCGTGCAGGGCCAGCAAATGTGGGACAATTACTAGGCATGTGCATTGTAAAATGCATCACATGTATCAAAAAGCACCAATAATGCCCTCTAACTTTGACTAGGATTTAAAATCCTAGAAACAGTAAGGAATTTTTCAAAGATGAGCAGAGACTTCCTACATAAGACCAATGTACCTCTGGGGGCATTTGTCATTGTTAGCTTCAGTTGTCACCTTGGCACGTCTGGGAAGAGGAAAAGTCAGCTGAAGAACTGCCTCTATCAAGTGGCCCATGGGAATGTGTTTGTGGTGTGTTCTTGAGTGCTGACTGACATAGGGGGCCAAGACCACTGTACGTGGTAGTATCCCTAGGCAGGTGGGCCCAGGCTTTATCAGAAAGGTAGCTGAACAGGAGCCTGGAATCAAGTCAATAAACAGCATTCATCCACATTTTCTGCTTTTGTTTTGACCACAGGTTTATGTCTTGAAATCTTGCTCTGCCTTGCCTTCCTGGTGAATTGTGATCTGGGAGTTGTCAAATGAAATAAACCCTTTCCTCTCCAAGTTTATGTTGTTCAGTATTTTGTCACACAGCAGAAAACCCAACTAGAACAGCTTTCCGAATGAAATGTCTTGGTACATGTTTGGTATGTCTATGATTTTAGGAAGTGACACGGCACAACTTAGTCATAAAATGTTATCAGTCATAGTGTCAGACTCTTTCCCTTTTCACAAAGACTTGGCCATGCTAGCAAGGATCAGACCTGTAGGTAAAGTGATCAAT
>CABHPQ010171178.1:0-47525 GCA_902168405.1 Peromyscus aztecus
TTCTAACTAGGCTGAAGAGATGGCTCAGAGGCTAAGAACAAGAAAGATGGGAAGGAAGAAAAGAAGGGAAGGGGGAGAGAAGAAGGGAGAGAGGAAGGAAAGAGTGGAAAATAGGTAGGGAAGGATGGAACAGGGAGGAACAGAAGAAGGACGGAGAGGAAAAGAGAGAGGAAGGGAGGGATGGAAAACTGCGCAGCTGTTCTGATCATTACCAATGTCCCTAAAAGTCAGCCTTCCTGCTAGAGACAAGCTGCTTGTTGACAACAGTACAGCACAGCAGCTCTCTGAGTTTCAGATGAAATGATTTGCCTGTCAGCATGGTTCCATGAGCCGTCCTGCCCTTCTTCCTTCCTGAGCCGCCGTCTGGGTAGACACAGGAAGGTCTTACCCAAAATTGTTCCATGAAACAATAGGTATCACTGTGTGACAGCATCCATACATTAAGCGGTTATTTTTGTGGAGATGCCAACCTCAAATCCAGGGACCCATAGACATGACATCCAGCAGAGATGGGGAAGTGGTGGCAGAGCTAGGGATGCTTATATTCCAGCCAAAGACATGAACCTATGCCCTAACCTCTGCTGTCCAGGGAAGTCCCAGCCCAAGGACGACTGCACTGTGAATATCTTGGTGGGGTCCAGGTGCCTGAGATAAGAACCTCTGGAGACCTTTTTTCTGACAGGCAGCTGCAAAGCCCTGCAAGTTAAAATGCACACTTTGACTCTGTCATCTTGTGAAGGAAGGGAGTCTAACTGTGTTAACCGGGAATCCTACCATCTCATCCTTGAAAGGGTTTTGGGTTTGCAGCCACGTCCCCCATCCACCCAGTGTGAGATGTGTTGAAAGGAGATGGCAAAAGCTGTAACTGTAGAATTTCGTCTGGCCATCTGAGTCGCCCAGCCAGCCAGCCCCAAGCACTCTCCCTGTTCGTGTGTTATAATAAAACAAATTATTCTGATGTCACAGACCTTGAATACCTACTAACCTTGATAAGCACTTACACCTAAACAAAAGGAGAATCAATTTGCATTTTCCTTTCTGCTGGCTAACATAATGCTTCATTTTACAGTCACCATTAAGGGTTATTGCCGTGTACATGTACCACATTAGGCAGTTTGTGTCCATTGTTCATGCATAGCTCCATCAGAATGTCTCAGGTCGGAGGCATTTTCACAATGACTCTGCTTTTGTCTTGCCCCATGCTATTATCTTGAATGTGTTTATCCCAACAGGTCCCTTCAAGACCTAAAGCCCATCTCCTGTGAAAACATGTCAGTCATCCCCTTCGCTCACAATTGAAATGAACAGTGCTCAGGATCTCAGGAGCTGTGTGTGCACACACCTTCACACTCACATTCATATGCAAAGCTCACCTGGGTGGCCAGCTAAGTTAAGTTACTAGGCTTCTCAAATTGTTCTTAATGGATTGCAAGCTGCATAAAGTAAAGAAAACCCTTGAACAAACCGTAGAGGCTAAGCTGACAGATGGTTTGAGCCATGCCATGCCTGGCCTTTGAATTATCATTTTCTCCTCTGATCTATGGCCTCTTAATTTTCAGGGGGCAGAGGAAATAAACCACAGGCATTCCTTAAGCAAGCATCTTTGCCTGGATAGAAACGGGAATCTCCCCGACCCCCAACCAGGAAACCACAAACGTAGGAATTAGAATAATTGAGCAATGACTACTGGCAGGTAGGGTAACACGATTATTATAGATCTAACCTTTGAGAAGGTAAAAACAGGAAGTCTTACCCCAGAAAGATAAATGCACTTGGTGAAAAAGGACCATCACAGCCACAGTCAAGATGGAGAGCACGTAAGAAGCCACACTTCACTCCTACACTGACAAACAGCTTGGTCAGAGATCAAAAATTAAAACGTAAAAGGCTGATATTTTAAAATGAGGTTTTCCTAACTTAAAAATAAAAAACAGGAAAGAATCATGTTCTCTCAGTATATTTGGTAATCCCATTCCAACATACATACAGCTTCTTCTGATTCAGCACAAGTCCTGAGTGCCTTGCGTGTCCTGGTTCCACTTCAAAATAATCAAGAATATGTCTGGAACAGTATTTTGTTTTGGAAAAGACTGAATCTTTGGCCTCTTCATTCCTGCCTGACCACATTGGGTCTGGAAGGGATACAGTCTAAGGTCTTCAGGGACAGTAAAGAGTCGTTAAACTTTGTCCAGGGCCTTGTGTGAAGTAGGCAAGGATAGTGGAAGAGAGGCTGGTAAAGGAAAAACGCAGAGGCGGTGGCAGACTTGTTGGTCTCTGCATGAAACACTCTATCCCAAAGCCTTAGACCAGTGATTCTCAAGCTGCGGATCACTCCCCCTTTGGGGATCGAACCATCCTTTCACAGGAGTCACCTAAGACCATTGGAAAACACAGATATTTACATTATGATTCATAACAGTAGTTTACAGTTATGAAGTGACAATGAAAATAATTCTACGGTTGGGGGTCACCACAACCTGAGGGGCTGTGTTAAAGGGTCACAGCGTTAGAAGGTTGAGACCCTCTGCCTTAGACAAATACTGAGACACAGTCCAGGGGAGGAGAACAGACTGGAGTCTTGTCTAGAGTCTGGAGTAAGCTATGCCGATGGAAGGGTGAACAAGGCTTCACATGGTCTGAAGAAGTTACCAGTCCAGGATGGAACTGACAAAGAGCAATGTAAATGCACACTAGAGTTAATGCTCCATTTCCCCGAGCAAAATGGAAAAGCATCTCAAGGTTAGCCCCCTTCCTATCCTCAAGCCTTTTCCAGGAGCGGGGATTATTTATGGACCTAACTCCCCTTTAGGACATCCGAGGACACTGGGATGTTATATATGAGTTGAGGCAGGAGGTCTCAGTATGGAAACCAATTGCCTTACTCCTAGCTTCCAAATGTCAGCGAGGACTGTGAGTTCCCACAGCATCTCCACGGGAGTACAGAGCCTACAAGTTTTCTAATTTCTTTTCCAGCACATGCAAGGCTTAACTCAACTATACTCGTACTTCACCCACAAGCTCCACACTAGGCCTGTGAAGCCCATGAAAAGACCAGAAGAAGATGAGACTCCATGGAAAACTACAAAGAAACCTGAAGACCAAGCCTGTGACATTCGGAATACACCCTCCACACCCCCTCACACACACATGCCAGAGCAAAATTCCATCATGTTGTAGAAAATAAGGAAACAGTTGTGAGTGAAACGACTTTTTCCTTTAGAAATAAAAGTCCTCTTGTGGTGACTGGTAGCTCTACCCTAAGAACTTTACAGTAGAATTAAAGGCAAATAAAAAAATGTTTCAGGGTGAATATTTGTGTTAACCAAAGACTTTTCATTTTTGCAATAGAGTTCCCTATAGAATTCTTCTAAATGGTAAACTCCCCTGGTGCTTTTAAACGGTTGTTTACAGATCATTAACTACTCACAAAAAAGGCTGGCCTAGAAAACCTGCCAAAGTATGGGAATCTCTCATTGATTAACTAAAAGGACGTTGAAGAGAATGAATTCCATTTGCCAAAAAAAAAAAATTCAGAAGCAATTTTGGAATGAAAATTTGTCTGTATCTCACCCCAACATAAGATTTCTTCCTTGTAGGCAAAAAGAGCCTAAATTACAATAACAACACTGAAATGTTATGGTATTATGTGATGGTATTGAAATTTGACACGCTGTTATCCAAGTAGTGCTATGGTTTCCAGGTTTTGTAATACCCGGGTACCCTGCATTCAGTCAGTGCTTAGAAAAGAGGAATTGCTAGATTAAATGCAACTGAGTGTTTGTGTGCGCACACTCTTTAGAGAAGTTTGTTTCAACACACAGTCTCTTTATTACAAAGTTCACTGAGCAGCTACTCACAAAACGTGAGCAGGGATAGCTTAAGAAATCATTCCTAAAGCTTTAACTGAAAAGATTCTTTTAGTAATATTAAAATCATTTGGCCACAATAAAAACTGTGTGCACTCAATTGTTTTGATCCATCGTTGGTGTTCCTACCTATCCACCAGTCATCGGGGCCCTTGCATGCCTCCAGGTAATCCTGACCCTTCTTGAATTTCCCAGGTGTTGAGGATAATTTCTGGAAGACATCCTCCTAGTAAGGGTGGGGAAGCTTCCTTGGCCTGTTCAGTTGCCCGTCTTCTCTCCTCAAATGTTGCTATTTTAATTTGGCTTACAAAATTTTAAGATCTCTGAATTTATGTCTCATCAGTTTGGGCTGACAAAACCTGTTCCCCCAAAGTTGCACAAAACTTCACTTAGGTTTTCTCCTCTGGCTCTCTGTAGTTGGGTTAAGTACCTCAAAAAGCCCAGAGAATGAGGCCATTCCCATGATCTCCGTAATTATTTTGCAGAATTCTGGGAATCCCTGAAATGTCTGCAAGTTCTGTGTCCTCAGAAGTGATTAAAATGGAAGTGGAGAGATATTTATGATTATAGCAGACAGGCTCTCGTACGAGAAAACAACAGCCCGAGATAGCTTGACCGAGCGAAGCAAAACAAAATGGGTCTTTAATGGCTTTGAACAACACGGAAGTTAATATGCTCTGGCCAAATGGAAAAGAGCTAAGTTTGAAGCTCTGCTTTGGACAAACTTTACGGTGAACTTTTGCCCTTTTGTATTTGTTGCTTTTGTTTTTTTGTTTTTCTCGAAAACCTCCTGGAAGTAACATGTAATAAGAAGATAATGTGTCCCAGAGATGAACTAAATCTTCTGAACTCTTTGCAGTTATGATCTTGGGAAAAAATTTCTCCCCCAGAGCCCCTGGCCCCAATCCTATCTCACTGCCCAGTTTAATATGGCTGAGACCGTCTTCCCATATCCCCAGCGCCTATATGAATCATTTTCAGTATTGAGTTCTGATCATTATATACAAGGTCACTTTTTAATTAGAACAATATAGTAAAACATATGCTCAGAAGATGAATGAGGTACAGAGCTAGCTGTGCTACACTGAACCCTTTTATTGGAAAGCCCTTAAAAATAATAAGCGCCATGTATAGTCCAGGGGCCTTTGCAACATATTTCAGTGCAGCAAAGTGCCTGCCATGAGGATGAATACCCTGTTACAGAGAACAATCATTTGGCAGCATAGGTTATTTTAATGGACACATCACTTTAAACGAAGCCTTCGCCATCTGTTCTGCCCTCTAATTACAGATGCAAAAGGAACATAATTCACAATTGCATCATAAAAAAGTAAGATATAAGTGATTTAAATGCATGTGCATCTTCTTTATTCAACCCAGCACGCAGCTGTTATGTTGTTTTCATGTTTCAAACACAAATGAGCAGAGAAATCGCTCCTCTCTGATGGAGTGAAATCTCCGTCACAGGACATTCTGGGGTGTGGATAAATGTAAGAGAGCGGTCTCCTCCGACATCAGTCTGACAGGAAATGAGAGGCAAAGGTGCCCCTCACAGCTGATGGAGGATCTGTTTGTACCAAATCCTAATTTTCAGTTGGTTCCTGAGCAGGCTTTGGCATTCCAATGACTGCTCAGGCAACTACCTTTTTCTCATAACCAACGTAGATAAATCTTCCTTCAGTATAACGTAATACACAGATTATCCCTGAGCCACAGAGGCCACTCTTGCCTTGAGCCCACATATACTTAAATGAACCTTTTATCACGAGAATAAGCCTGTTCGAGACCTTTCTTCCCTAACGAGGTCTCAAAAATACTTCAGAACTCCTTTGTATATTTACAGCTTATCAGTTATTTGCTTGTGGGAGAATGTCTTGCTATGAGAGCTTCAAGGTGAACTTACCTTCTCGGGACATCTCTGGGAGATAGCCACTGTTACTCAGTCCAAACACAGGCATGGTGTCTCTGGAACACAGTGTCACTTCTTAATGAGAAGTGCATCAAGTTCATTGTGCAGATGCTCAATCTGATGTCCAAGAAGGAAGTTGTGTAGCTAAACAACAGTGTAATAGAATAAAGTACTTGCTTCTTAGGGCTCATTGCCTGGAAAACGGTGCTTAAAATGAATGAACTAGTGAGAGGTGCAAATAAATAGTTTCAAAAGCCAGGCAGACTGTTTAAAAGTCCGTCCTGTAACCCTGTTGCTAATAAGAAAATAACACCCAACAAAAGTTGTTCCTTATGCTAGGTTTTGCTAAGAAGGGTGTGTGCTTTGAATAGTTGGTTAAAAAAAAAACAGGTGCTTCGAATGTGTAGGTTAAGTAGTTTAAAAATACAGCCTTTCCACCAGCCAAAGTGGCATTAGCAACTATGTTCTTCTCACAGATTAATTAGAAATAATAATTGATACAGTCTCAACATCAAAATTACAGTTATTATATCCAAAGGTGCGTGCATCTATAAGATTTGATGCTACGTGTTCTATTAATCAATTAATTATGATTGCTATTAAATGTGTGCATACATTATACACAGAAATACATGTACAGTGTTAATGAATGACACATAATATTCAGCAGAGGGTGATTCACACATATATTTACCATTAGAGGTGTGGCCCATAGGTCAATGCCCCTGTGGTGTTTAATATTTTTCATGTTGCCTTCACATATCATTTACAGATTACAGTATGAGGGTAACCAAGGTGGCTTTTCGTACTTATATTACGCATAAACAACCTAACCAGTCGGTCCGTGTATATTAGTTAAACGGTAAAATGCCTTGGAAGTAACTATTATTTTCTGAAACAATCACCACTTTAGGATATAATCAAAAATTTACATCAGAATCACCTGGACATTCCTTGGTGTCAGAAAAACTCTAACAGCTCAGAACGTCCTGATGGGATGTTTCCCTAGTCCAGGGACTTTTTTGAGATTTACTTAGCACCAATGTGAGAAAAGGAAGGATGATATGTTAAAATATACCATGCAACTGATTACTATAAAGCATTCTGAAATTGTACTGCTTTTATTTATTTATGAGTTAAAATAAAATTGGAATAGGTCATAGGCAAAGAAAACCCATGTCTTCCCCCTACACTGATTTGTATTTTGCACCTGTGAAGACTTTGAAGTATGTTTAGTATCATTGACACTGAATCTTGCACTGGGAGATGTAAGGTCTCAGGAAAGCAAAGGGGAAGCTGTGCTAAATTCTTTTTATTTTTTTTTTAATTTTCTCTCCTAGTGATGGAGATCCAATCTAGGGTCTCATGAATGGTACGCAAGACACTACTACTACTAACCTACACCACCTGCAGACAGAGAATTTTGCCTTTTCACTAAAGTGAAAATGCGGCCATCTTATCTGTAAGTGCATTACTTACATGCTTATTATACTACCACATGTAACCCAGGGTAACCCTGTGATATGTGAAGCATTAAGGTTGATCCAATGAAAACCATTGTCATAACCCTAGAAAGACAATTCAGAAAAAAATGGCCTTTTGATTTTGTCATCATAGACAATAGCTTTTATAAAAAGAATGTTAGTTATAGAGAGGTGGAACTTCAAACCACAAGTTCTCTCAGAGGGTAAAATTATGACTTTAGCTTGGTCCCTGGAACCCATGGTGAAAGGAGAGAATTGACTCCACAAAAGTGTCCTCTCACCTACACACACACACACACACACACACACACACACACACACACACACTAGCAATAGGTAAAATAATAATTTTTATTTAAAAAAGAAAAGTATAATTTTAAAAACCATGTGGTGCTTTAACTCAATTCAATGAATTACTATCTCGAGTATTAATTTATTATAAAGAGCAGAAGAATTTGTGAAAATGATCCTGATCTTCAGCAAGTTAACCTCTGCACAAACACGTGAGGGGAGTTCATTGGTACTAATTTTAACATGAACTTGAAAGTAATATTTATTGAGCGGCATGTAGGTGGAAACCACTCCCGATTGAAGTTTGCTGGACAGAGGAAGCCATTGGACAGGAAGGGAGGCTTATACAAGAGTCATACATACTTTTTGTGAGAGGAAAACACAGCATCATATGTAGAATGCAACATATGATCCATGGGAAGCAAGGACACTTCCCTGTGTGTTAATGAAGTACATTAGCTTTTCTCTGGAAGGTTAACTGAATCTGCTGTTATCAATCCTCTAGGAAGCCTACACAACTAACTGTAGTGCTGTTGGTATAAAACCTAGGGCTATAGATAGGGCTCAGCAGTCACAAGGACTTGCCGGGCAACCATGAGGACAAGAGTTTGGATGCAAGTATCCACAAAACAGCTGGAGTTCCTAACTGCTTGTAACTCCAGGTCTAAGGGACCCAAAATTATTTTTTTGGCCCCTACACATGCACAGCTCTGTGCACTTGCACATGCACATGGACACACACACACACACACACACACATACACACTGCACATACATATGGATACACACAAACACACACACACTGTACATCCACATGGGCACACACACACACACTCAAGTCTTCCAAAAGTACGTGATCATCATTCCGGTCACTAAGCGGCAATGGCATTTAGAGACCTATGGTCATGAGTGAGGATGGTAAAAGGATGGTGGTGGCAGTAGAGACAACAGTGGTATGTTTAACACTCTTATAGCACTGCTATGTGTTAGACTTTGTTGTAATTGCTTTATCTTTTTCATTGTAATTAACATGCCCAACCACCCTGCGAGAAAATCAAAGCCACACCACCAGAATGAAAACCTAGGTAACAGCCACTTGGTGGGATAAAGTTTTGGCAAATCATATCAGCTCACCTAATACATTTATTGCAAATCTAACTCTGGTTAAAAAAAAAACAATTATGATTAGGAAAAATGAGCAGAAACAAGCCCAGAAGTATTTCATACCGAATTAAAACCCGAACGTTTTATAAAGATGCTTCTGTCGAGTGTACATGCCACATTCTCTAAGCAGCAGCAATGCTGAAGCGTAGCCACATGACCCACAGCCACAAAAGGTAATTCTCAGATAGATAGATAGATAGATAGATAGATAGATAGATAGATAGATAGATAGATCCACTGTATGAAGCGGTGGAGGGAATGCAGATAGACCACAAATGCATACCCATCCTCAGAGGGCTCAGCGTTCCATTTAGAAACAGAACTATGAACTCAGACAACAGGTTAACGGAAGCAGAAAGTGTGGATCCCTAACTGACCACATGGAAAATACTAAAGTCACTCTTCTCTTCATTTCTTTTTTTCTTTTTCTTGTTGTGGAATATTATTTTAACTGGGCAAAAATGTGTTCCATTTGTTTATGCAAAATATGACTTTAACGATGTAAAGGTGTGTAGCATGAGTCCTAACAGGTCTTATTAATAAAATCAAACCTGAGCCGGGTATTGGGGTGAACACTGGAAGGTCAGAGAGACAGAACGAGCCACAGCTAACCTCACCTGGCAAACTTCTCAGCTGGTCTTGCTTCCTCAGACTGGAAGCCTCTATGTCCTCATATCCGAATGACTCTCAGCTGAACTCCTGGGTGGGTTACTTTGCTTTTGCTTCATTTGTTTAACGATGTAAAGATGGGTTGCATTTGTTTCACCTTTCCTGCTGAAGGCCCCTGATTAGTCTAATTGAAGTTAAAAGAGCTGGCTAGAAACAAGCCTAAGCTAGGCTGAGCATTGAAAACTAATAACAAATCTCTGTGTCATGATTTTGGAGCTGACTGGTGGCCCAAAAGAAAAAGCCTGGTACATTTTCTTCTTAGTTATTTTGAGACAGGGCTTCTCTGTGTGGCTCTGGCTGTCCTGGAACTCGCTCTGTAGATCAGGCTGGCTTGAATTCAAAGACCTGCCTGCCTCTGCCTCCCAAGTGCTGGGATTAAAGGTGTGCACCACCACCATTCTGCTACTCTTCTCTTCCTTTATAACCTTTAATAATTTTGTCCCACACTGGATGGTGGTCATCTCTCCTGTTGGGGCTTCATAATCTTTTGGGGGTCTTATTAAAAGATGTATCTTTTTGTACTAAGTCTGTCTATAAGTCAGTAAAATGAAACCTCAGCACTGGCCGCTGAGAGAGCCAGTTGCAAAGTGTAATATTTCAGAAGAGTCCCTAGGACATGAATGACTCTTAGTCAAAGGTAATTTTATTATCATAATTCTAAAAGCAGCTACACGATGATGATATTGAATGCTTTATGCTTTCTTCAATCAGAAAACTAAAGAACATGGTAACTGCCAGTACTGGAGGTGGTATCAAAGGAAGAGTGTTCATGATTGTTCAGACAGCCCAAGGTAGGCTTGCAAAGGGCGGGAAGTTGAAATGTCCAAAGGAATGAGAGGACCTGGATGGAAAAGGCAAGCCCAAAGCATGAGTAACTGAAGCCCAAGTCAAAGAGTGCTGAAACAAAATTATATTAAGCATATACAAAAAAAGAATGTACGTGTGTGTGTGTGTGTGTGTGTGTGTGTGTGTGTGTGAACTCAATCTGTTGTTGCAATAGTTCAGGCTTGAATATCTGAGAGTCGCCTTTAAATAGGGCACCAGAAATAGCATAGAATCAGGTCATAGAAAGAAGAAATTCTGCAGGTTTTGATCACTGGTAACATACAGAAAGCCAGAGAAGAAGCCTATGCAGAGGTGAGGCTAATGTTTTGTGTTCAGACCACAAAGACAATGATAATATTACAGGTGGGATATCAAAAGGAGAGCGAGAGAAAGGCAATCCATTTTCCTAAGCAGAGGCAGTAGCTGGATTTGAAATAGACTGAGCTGGCCATTTGCTGGTTGTCGTACCAAAAACGTTTACTGATTTCATTATCATGGAAGGTAGAATCATAGAGCAATGTGGAGTAGAGGATCAGAAACAGTTAACTCCCTACTTCAGCTGAGCCTTGTCCTGTGAAGCTGGGACGAAGGAGCATAAGTCACCACAGGCGTTCCCTAGGAGTCTCTCCATGTCAAGAGTAGGGAGAAGGCAGAACCAAGCCAGCCCTTGGTTTTTTTGATTGTGTGCATTGGTTCTACTTGGTGTCTATGTACAGAGGGAATTCTTCAGTCGTTGCATCCCAAACAGCATCTTTTCCTTCTGTCTATAACAACAGTCTAGTTCTAGAAACAGAGTGAGAGACAACGGAATGCAGTACCAGCTCAGCACAACTCCCAACAACGGATCAAAGTCACAGTGTGTGTCCAAAGCCCATACCAGTGTTCAAGAAATGGACAGAAACATCCATTTGATCTAAAAAGAAAAGTTTTATAGCATGCAAAGAGAAACATGGTTTTGTCAAAAAAAATAAGATCTTCAGCAAGCTAGAACACAAATGTTTATTTAAAACAATTTTTAAACTCTGATTCAGAGGAAAGACACAAGGCGAATGGCTGAACCCCATGGGGACATGCACATGCCAAAGTTCTTGCCTTGGAAAAAAAAAGAGTTTTTTAATGGTGTGGTTTTAAAACTATGTGTCCTCAAGTAGAGCTAAGAAAACTTTAAAGGATATAGCCATTCCAATTTCATGACAGCATCCTAAATATAAAATGAAGGAGATGCTTGAGCATTTAGGTACATTAAGTTTACCACCCTTTTTAAATGCAGCACCAGGATACCCACTTGAGATTACACTTTCAATGGCCTGCTTTCTAGACCCCTGTCTCTTGTTTTCCATGATTACTTGTGGTGCAGGTCACCATCGGCATGTAGAGAGTAAGCAAGGAAGAGACATTGTTTACATAAGTCTACCTTGCCCTTTTTGAAGCTAAAACAAGTTAGAAGGTAAATTGGTTACCTAAGCTCAATGAAAAGAGCATAGACTAGGGACAAGGTCTTCAGAGATAGCCCCTGGATTTTCCCTGTCTGGATGAAGGCCATCAGAAGAAAACCTTGAGAGATGTTCTCAAACTTAACATTTGCAGGTCAACCCACTGCAGAAGGTTTATCTTGGGACTTGAGTCAGAGAACAGGAAATACAGGGTGTGAGGTATGGACAGAGTTGAGTCAAGTCCAGACATGGTCCATATGTAGAGAGCAACCCAGAATCCATCTTCTCTCTATATGTAATTATTTTTCTTTTTCCCCCTCTCTCCTTTCTCTTTCTCTCTTTCCATCTCTCCCTCATAAGCACTCTTGGTCCTGAAAGCCTGTGGAGCTGGTGGCCCTCTGGAAAAGTTTGGACTCCAAGGGACATATATTCTTGCACAAACATAGGAAGGCATAACAAACTTTCAAGTTTCTCATGTCTCATCATCACATGGAAATGCCTTACATGTAATCCTTACATTTCCCTCCAAAGTGGGGTTAGTATTTGCTTATCTTTGACTATTTCTCTCTCTCTCTCTCTCTCTCTCTCTCTCTCTCTCTCTCTCTCTCTCTCTCTCATGCACACACCACAAAGCCCTCAGCACACATGTCTGATAGCTGCCAAATGATGGTCTATGCCAATGAAGTCAGAGGGTGGTGGAACTTAAGACATAGTAGCTCTGGGAAGAAGTCCGTGGACCAGGGACAGGGGCACCATCAGGCTCACACTACGGGTTTCTAGGATGGTTTCCCTAGAAACTAGTCTTAGGGCATAAATATGATAGTGAGTGTTCTGACTTGTAGGTTTCTGGAACAAGTAAGTTGTTCTCAAATATAAATGAACAAAAACAGAGCCTTGAAATAACACGTGCGGTGATTCTAAAAGTCAAAACACATTATTGAAGCCCACTTTTTTCAAAACTTGATGTATTTACCAAACCATTTGGAGGCTAGCCCCAGTAAGCTCAGAGCCAATGCTCTAGGTTCCCCGGGAGACACACCTACATCAGTTTTCTCTTACAGAGGTGGTGGATGCCAATGTGAAGAAAAAGCTAGTTGGTCCTTCCTCCACATCCAAGATGCTTGCCACTCAGCTTGCAACGACTTAGTTTTGTGGGGCAAATATGTTTACTTAAAAGAGTCATAGGAAGAGTCTGATCTTTCAGGTGTTTTCAATCAAAGGAGAAATTTTTACGTCTTGGTGGAGTGGTGTTCTCTACCATGAGGCTCTGACCGTGTTGTGTAAGGTGGGATTTCTAAAAATAACTCAAATCAGCAACTTCTAAAATACATGATCGAATGATAGATACAAGTTGTTGTAAGTCAAAGGGGTCTCCAACTCTGGGAAAGTGATAGAAATTCAAAAAGAAAACTAACTCAAATCTTAGAACCAGTTAATATATGATTGACCTGGGTTCCAATACTTGTGTATAAAGAGAAGTTTTGTAGGCATGCATGGCTCAATTATGACCCTTTTTGCAGTCTGAACACTTGAGGTCTTGTAGGCATAAAAGCTTACAAACTTCCTTCTTTTGCATCCATGATACTTTTGGATGGCTTTTTGGAGCCTGGATACTTGAAGGTTTTGGAATATATACTGAAGGCCTGGCAGGAGACAAGTGCCTATGTCTGTGGCACTTGGCTCAAACGCAGAAATCTTGGCAACTGCTAGCTGGTAATGGCAGCAGGTAAATGTAACAGACCACACAGCAATGCACAACGGCCTTCAGCACGCAGAGGTCTTGAACTCTTACCTTCGACTCAAGTTGCTAGTTTGAAAGTCCCATTACCAAAACGTTCTCGGGAAAGCATTGGACTTGCTGGTCCTCTGATAATCGGCCTGATACCATGGTGGGTTTTTTGCAAAATCTTTTAAATCATGTAATTGTACACGTTTTTTAGTCTTGCTTCCTGCATTCATTATTTTCCCCCTCAAGGGCCATTTCCAGGGATCTCAAGAAAATGAAAGAAACCACTGTGACTAAGCTGGAATGCATGAAAACCATCCCACCTCCTCCTAGAGGGCAAGGAACAGATCTCATGACTCTTGTGTTTATCCCTCATCCATACCCTCCAGCTACTTGTTCGCCCTGTACCCTTGGAGCCATCCCAAGCCCACTCTGCCCTTGCTCCCTGGCCAAAAGGAAGATGGTTTCATCTCCCGGGGCCATGATGTGAGGCTGGAGGAAACGGTGTTGTTTGGGAAATAGCAAAATTGTGTGACTACATTAAAGTCAACACTATTTATCTTCATCTCTTGTCCTATGGGCTGAAAAAGAGACACCACTGTTAGGCCCGGCCCCCGTGCCCAGCTGCAATAGGGAGTGGGCAGAGCCTGGTACTTTCAAGTGTCAGACCTTTTGTCCCGACTACTAGTTTATGGGGCTGATGTGAAGCTTTGCAGTCAATGAAGCCTTTGTCCTAGGTGTGCAGGGTAGGACAGTGGAAAAACCGCCTTCTCTTGTATCCCAGGCCCATCCATCTTCCCCTCACCCTGTTTCTCAACTTTTCTGTCTCTCAAGCAGACAGAGAGAGGATCCCTCCTGGGTTAATGTACTGGAAAATTGCTCTGCATGTTTATGAGGGGGTGCCTTCCAAATGAAAGAAAAAAGGAAAGGGGAGAAAGCCTGCGAAGAAGAGTCGTTTTTCCCACTGAACTCGTTGGCCTTAAGCTTGTGGGTCTGACCCTGACTAAGAAGAGCTCCATGTCCCGCTAGGAGAGGTATTGTGAAGTCTGGCAGAACGCACTTCCGATTGAATTTTTTTTTATTATTATTTATAATCACAAAGTCCTTCGAGACAGCTGCCGTCACCCAACGCACCACCAAAACCCTGACTCCGAAGGCATGTGCACTCATACACAGAGGCATCCCAGCCTTACCCTAGAAACGGCCCCACCGCTCACATCGGTTCACCTTGAAGTAATTTATTCTCCGCAGAGGAGGCGCTGGCTCCTCCAGGCAATCCCCTGTAAATAGCAAACATGTTTTCATACAGTTGCATGGAATACTGGACCATGTGAACTTTGCCATGGATGGCTGTGGAACCCAGAGGGAGCTGTGATACGTGATGTCACTCACTCATTTTAGCTGTTTTTTTTTTTTTCTAGCTAAAAATAATACTCTCTAACTCTAATATCCTTTGCCCATTACTTTCTGTTCCTCTGTGGGAGGTTTGGGGTAAAATGTCAAGTGTGTGGTTAAGACATCAACTATGTATGCTCGTGAAATGCAGGCCTATGCTGGCATGAAGAGATGAAATAAAACCGAACTGAGCTCTTACATAGCCTCCATTCAAAATATCACAGACAACAGAAACACAGAAGTCTGGTAATTATTACCAAAGTGAAACGGGTACCATAGAGGCCAACGGTCAGCCTTCTTTCAGACAGTGAAGGGAAAGTGAGCAGCTTGGTGCATTTTCTTCCTCTTTCAGCCAGTTTTAGAGAAATTATTCAATGCTCCACCGGTCTATTACCAATTTCGTCAGAGAAGTCAGAGGAAGTGGCTATTCTCATATACAAGGTTCATTCCTCTGGTGACCTGAAAAATACCTAGGATGTTTTAAAGAGAAAATGAATTCAAAAGTTAGAAACAATCAAACATAACTAACAAAAGGAGACCAATATCCTGTCTTCAGGGTCCCTGGACTGTGGGTTCTGTTTTCATTTCAAGTTTACGTTTGCAATGTCTACAAGACCAACTTTCACACGAAGTGACGATTACTCAACGGATGAATGAAGACATCTCTCACATGAAGAGGCTTACCAAAGAATGTGACCAACTCGATTGCAATCGTTCTTTCGCTTTTACTTATAATACAAACAGTTGAGCAATTCCTGAGAAATATAATCTTCTTTAGCACCTGAAGTTTTTTTTTTTCTGACCCCTGCCTCCACCCCCACCTCTAAGATTCTTTCCTGTCTATACTTTTTGACAATATTTTTCACAACTAAAATCTTTCTGTCTTGGAGTTTAAACTGTGCCCCACTGCCAGGCAGGGGACTCATTTAAATATGTAGCAAGATTATAAAAAGAAACGGGGTGAACCTGGCAGATAATGCCCAAGAGAGTGGGGAGCAGCCTTCAAGTCAAGCACACAAGTTAATAGGGCCCCCCTAATCTCTTAGCCTGTCCCCTTTTGAGGAAAAAGGTCAGAAGCATTAGGTCCTGGGGCCTGCTCCCTGAAGACCCTTAATAAGCAGACGTTACAGTAACGTGCTCGGGGAATCAAGCATAAATATGACCCCTGACCCTGCTTGTCAGCTGAACCACTGAGTCTCTTAGAAATATACTCCTCACTTTTCTAAACACCCACGCTTTCCCACCAGCCCCCTCCACTCCACTGGGTCTCTGTGCCTGTGGCTTCTGCTCCAGAGCTCACACACTTGCTGTCGCTCTGACCTTTCTCTTCACAGAGGTCAAAGGCCCAAGACCTCAGGCTGCCCTCTTTTCTTGCTGGGGCCAGCTGATGAATCATTCCCAACTTGAAGGGAACAGAGGAGAGGGGCGGGTTCTGAAGTCCTTTTCAGAGAGACAACTGTGGCCTATACATCAGCATTTACACAGGGCTGACACTTTCAAAACTCAGCCTCCTCTCTGAGAAGACAGAAAGAAGGGAACGGAGGCTGTGTTGAGAGGTCTCACTGTCCGGGTGGAAAGGATAGAAGCATTCATGACTGTGTGATGGACAGTGCCCAGAAGAAAGTCGGGAATAGGAATAGGGAGTCATGGAGAAACGCAGGCAGACTCCCCTCAACACATTTCAAATTTCTTCCTGCGTGCTCTGAAATCAGTGCAGCTTCCCTGAAAGAGCTTTACCCCCCATGCACTGAATGTCTGATCAAGAAGACTTTGATGAACTATTCAGCACTCCATTGCTTATCATTTAGGTAGATATGTGATTATATTTTTAAAAGAAATTCTAATGTGTATCCTTTAAGACTCCCCAGAAGAAAAGGAAGAAGTTTTAAAAAATTGTGTGTGTGTGTGTGGGGGGGGGGGTTTGCTTTTGTTTTTACCTATTTTTTTTAAGAAATTTTAAGAAATACCCTCATAATTATTTTGTCTAACTTCATATTTCTTTTATGAAATTGGTTTTTAAGAAGATAGAACAGAATTATATTTCTGTTTGCCCAGAAAATATGTCAATGTCCACAAATGCTTGTTATTAGTCATTCTCCTTCCCTCGTATTTCTATGCAGTTATCTTTTTTTGTGGGAAGAGGTGGATAGAGGGCAACAACAAAGTGTTTAGAATATTGTTTACTTTAAAAATACTGTGTATGTGCACAATGAAATATTATCATATTCACCCCATCCCCTTTCTCCACCACTCTGCATAGCCCCCTCAACATGCTCCCCTCTCAACTCTATGTTTTTTTTATAGTCCCAGAGTTAGATTAGTTCTACCCATACATACACAGATATGGGACCACCCACCGGAGCATGAGCGATCTCCCATTGGCCAAATTCTCCTTCAGAAGAATTCTTCCTCCCCCTCTGTTGATAGCTGTCAACTATCAATAGACTCTCAGGAAGTGATGGGTCCTGGAGAGTACCTCCCTCACGGTGTTTTAGTTGGCTCGATGTTCTGCAGGTCTTGTGACAAATGCGCAAATGAGTGCAATATCCATGGGATGTCAAGAAGACGCCATTTCTCGGCATGTGTCCCCATCCTCCAGCTCATACACTCTTTCTGCCTCCTCTCCTGCATTGTCCCATGAGATTTTGCTGGGAGGGGATGTTGATAGAGATGTCCCATTGAGGACTAGCCACTCACAGTATCCTATTCTTAGCAATTTCACTAGTTTTGAGTTGGCTGCTGCACATTACAGAAAGAAGCTTACCTGACCCACGTTGAAAGCAGCCCAGGTCTATGCATATAAACATAAGTACTTCGAAGGCAATTTGACAACAGGAGCCTTTAACAAAGTAACAAGATCAGGTTCAACTCTAGGACCTGAGACCTCCCTAGCCATGGGGTTTTGGATTATAGTACCAGACATGAAGTTCCCCCTTATGGAGCTGACCTCAAATCTGGGATATTGCTTCAATGTGTTAATCTATCTGTTTCTGCATATTTATGTCCTTGTGAATGTGCTCAGGTATCATGGTAACCAGTTGTGCTTAGCATCTCCATCATGGGACCAGGAAGCATGCATGTGACATCCCTTCCTGATCCTATTTCTGCAACTTTCTCTTGACACCAGTTAGCTGCTAAGAGCTCACCTATAACTTCCAGACTAATAAAGTCTTACTCTCTTGCTTCTCTGAAAGCATCTAACTCCAGAGAAAAATCAGTCAATCATGAGAACAATGTTGAATGTTTCTATACCATGAATATATATGGCTAGATATTTTCACCAAATATGACTATTTATCAATTTTCCTAGGGACTATATGTAAGTTTTGTTCTGATTCAGAGACTCATGCTCGGGCTATATATTTACATTGTCTAGGTGATTCTTCTTATAAAGAATAAATACACAGATAATAAAGGGAATATACACACTCTATACGACAGCGGTTTTTTTTCAGAGTAGTCATTAAATCTACATAAGTAATATTCGCATTGGGTCATATAGTGCTTTTGTGATAAGAATAGTTAAACTCTATTTGCCATTGCATCTTATAAATGTCTGTTTCCCCTTTTCTCCTCTTAGACTAACAGCTTTCCGGTTTAGTACGCTGACTCGGATCCAGTCCTACATCAGGACAGGGCACTATTTCCCCTCTGTCATCTTTCATTTTCTTTCATTCCGTCGGTACTCAAAATTTCTCTACAACTTGACTTCAGCACAGCAATGATGTTTCTGACCTTAACCACAGAGGACAAACATCCCACAGCTGTACATGAATTTTCAACCAATTTAAATATGAGGACTTTAATAGAGATATAACTTAGCTTATGGGTAGAGCACTGCCCTAGATTGTGAGGGGCCCTGGGTCCATCCTGCTTTGCTTCTCCACAAAATTTATGCAAAGACTATAAAAATAAGAACAAACTTTCCCCAGTAGATAGGGTGGTACACAGAAAAATATACAATGAGACAATAAATACAGTGTGCCATAACCAATGCTGCCCAGCTTCTATGAGAGCATAGTAGGTGCCATTTTAATTATGTCTTAACCAAATTTAAGTATTGAGCCTTCAGAGACATGTCCATAGCATCCAGTAGAGCAAACAGATGGAAAAAAAATGACGACCCAAAAGGCATTTAGGAAATTTCAGCAGGTCTTGTTTTCCAGTTGCTTGAAGGAGTCTGGAAAGAAGGAGGAAGGCAGGAAAGATTATGATGTAGGATATCACCTATAATGAGGAAAGTTTCAAACAGAATACCTGGATAGATGGAGCAGGTTCCCCAAACTCAAAGCCCAAAGCCATCTAGAATGGCTTCATGGGTCAGCTCTAATCATTAAAGTGAGTTTTTGATCATCAGATCCAAGAACTTTCCCCTTCTGAATAAGAAGAGTGAAACTCAGGGGTGGTTTCCTCTCTTCTTGATATCAGAGTGACTGTTGATATAAAGGACCAGGCTACGTCTCTGGCTACAACTCCATATCGACACAGGTAATCTTTTCTCCTAAAACACTGTCCAAACGCCAATGCCATTTACCAATCTCCTTGCCTGCTGGGATGTTCATTACCATAATATGCCATCTTAAGGAGTGTGATTAAGGTTTTTCAAACCTTAGAGAATGAAATTAAGTACACCGGATCAACATATTTTTATGAAAATGAATTAACTATATGAAGAATTAAAAAAAACCAGACATAATATAAGTATATTATAAAATCACAAGGGAGCCGGGAGGTGGTGACGCACACCTTTAATCCCAGCACTCGGGAGGCAGAGCCAGGTGGATCTCTGTGAGTTCGAGGCCAGCCTGGTCTACAGAGCGAGATCCAGGACAGGCACTGAAACTACACAGAGAAACCCTGTCTCGAAAAAAACCAATAAATAAATAAATAAATAAATAAAATAAGACCACAAGGGAATTAAAGTAAGTGACACAGAGCAAGTCTGGAAATTAAACAAGCAAAACAAATCCTGAGATGTTAGTAACATGTGGCTTAAAACGAATTCACAAGAGAAACTTTAGAACATTTCTGAAATACATGAAAATAAAAACACTAGATTGTCAAAGTTTATGGAATGTAGTAAGAGATAAACAGAGGGGATGTGAGAGTATTGACCATGTCAGTGAAGCAGAGGTGTCAAAAATAAACAGTCGTGCTTTTGCTTTAAGAAATTAAAAGAAAATGAACAATTCATATAAGCAGAGGTGAAGGAATAAAAAAGTGAAATTGAGCCAGGCAGTGGTGGCGCACGCCTTTAATCCCAGCACTCGGGAGGCAGAGGCAGGCGGATCTCCAAAGTGAGTTCCAGGAAAGCTACACAGAGAAACCCTGTCTTGAAAAAACCAAAAAAAAAAAAAGTGAAATTGATAATACAAAAAAATAGTGAAAAATCTGTAAGATTCTACTTTTAACTTCCTATGGCAAAACAAACAAAAACATTTTTTTAAAAAATCTCAATTGTTAGAGTAAGAAAAGGAAAATAAATACACATGTACAAATATATGAGAAAAGTAAAACTCTATTTACTTTCAAATTAAAGAATCAGTTTCTCCAAGTCTATTTCCCAAAATCCAAAACAAAACAAAATGAAACCCAGTCTGCTAGGAGCAATAGATGAAAACTGCAAGACAAACGTACACAAATAAATTTCTTTTTTCATATCTCAACAATGAGTATTTTGAATGTGATTTTTAAGGGCCACTTACAATGGCACCCACACAAAACAAACAAAAAATCAATACAATAAAGTTTGTTTTAGGCTCATATATGGAGAACCCCAAATTCAAAATTTTTTAAAGTGCTACAACTAAAAATAAGTGGTGAGATAAGACATAGTTGTGGACAGACTAGAGAACACAATCCAGCTAAGATGCCACATACTGAGAGAAACACAGAGCAAAAGAAAGTACAAAAGGAAAAGCAAGGACAATACTGAACGATATTTCTGGGAAAATAAATGGGCAAATTTTAGAACTCAGATTTTCATGGATAATATGTATTTTGAAGTCTTTTCTCTTGAACAGAAACCACATTCAATTTCCTACATACTAGAAGTTTTACAATATGTCTGAAAAACATTCTTCTAAAGATCACATTTGATCAAATGGAGGTGAGCTCTCCTACAGGGTTGCAAACCAAAGTTATTGTTTTCTGACCAACAATGGGGAGGGTACGAAATGAGAACTAAGACTATACTTAATGTCCCAGTGTGCTTCTGTGTGGCTGTGATAAAACACCGACCAAAAGCAAGCTGGGAGAGGAAAGGGTTGACTTCGTCTTAGACTCTACAGTCCATTGTTGAGGGAAATCAAGGCAGAAAGTCAGTGCAGGAGCCTGGGCAGGAATACTGCTTACTGGTTCCCAGACTCATGTTCAGCTACCTTTCTTACACAGGTTAGGTGCCCTGCCTAGAGATGATACCGCCCACAGTGGACTGAGCCCTTCTACATCAGTTAGCACTCAAAAACAAAGCAACAACAACAGAAGAAGAAAGAGAAAGAAAGAAAGAAAGGAAGGAAGGAAGGAAGGAAGGAAGGAAGGAAGGAAGGAAGGAAGGAAGGAAGGAAGGAAGGAAGGAAGGAAGAAACAAAGAAACAAAACCCCACATTTGGCCACAGGCCATTCTGATGGAGGAAGTTTCCCATTTAAGGTTCCTTCTTCCCAGATGTGTCAAGCTGACAAGTGAAGGTGTGACATTTAAAATCATCATCATCATCATCATTGTCGTCTTCCTAAGAATAATAATAATAATAATAATAATAATAATAATAACATCTTCTTTTGTAACCAGTATCTGCCCCCATGTTAAGGGTTGTGTTGTCTTGAGTTTCAAAGTGTTCAATGTGTTGGTCCTTTGTGTAAGTAAAACACTAACTATTGTAGTTATCATCACTGTTGTTCCTCACTCACAGGAAGTGCAGACCTTGGCACAGTTCTTTGTGAAATTGTTCCCCAACCAGCTCACATGTTCACCGTGCAGAGTAAGTTTCTCAGCTCACATTGATTAATTTTCTTCCATTTGGAGAGAATATTAAAAAAAACAATGCTACTTGCTTTCATGCCACATTAGCTTTTTTTTTTTTTTTTAAATTCCAACACAGACTTCAGTGAGTGAAGGGAAACAAGTTTTATACTTTCACCTGTCTTTAGTCCTGACCAAGGCTTTTTGGAAAACGACTTGCCCTTTGGTCAGTCGTGCCTTCTTCAGCCTCACACTCAGGCTGAAGTTCAGGCAGTCTGGTCTGTACTTTCTGAGCAAGATGCTATTAGAAGTAAACACTAATGTGATGATATTTGCCAGTGAAAACAATTTCCAGGGCATGGAAACCTAATCAGCCAGCAAGGCTGTTGCTAATCAGGGTCTTCAGGGAGGTGGAATGCCAAACTTTGACCCTCTCTGAAGAACTGGCCTTAAGGCAAATGGCCCCAGCCCATGGAAAAGAACAGGCTAGCCTGTCGTATCAGAGACAGTAATAGGAATGGAAATGTATTTCATCACCCTTCTTATGCATGATGGCCATTGGTAATTGGTCCTATCTTCCCAGCATGCGCTCACACATATTTATTTTACCCACTATGACTTATTTCTTTATATATCCCATTTGAGGTATACAATCTTGCACAACTTGAAAATGACAGGATGTAGGATTAAACCCAGGTTAGTCTGACCCTCAGTATTTCCTCTGTAGTTGAATGTGCTATTTAGAGTGTCAACCATGATGGCCTCTAGTTCTTGGTTCTTTGGCAAACTCCAGGAACATATAACTGGGCTGCAGATGGAGGGCAGGAAGAGGGAGCTGTTACAGTGGCAGGTTTGCAGAGGACTCAGGCTGTGAGCCAAAGTGAAGAGTAAAGAACCCAGAGTTTGTTGGGCACGATGGTTCAAACCTGTAGTCCCAGCATTTAAAGAACTGAGGCAGGGGGATGATGCATAGATAGCCAGCCTGGACAAATCTGTGGAACTTGTCTCATATACAAAAAAAGAAAAGAGAATTTAACTTTATTTATATTATGAATTCTGAGAGGTTTCTCTGGTTGTGCCTGGAAAAATGAGAATATCTGACAGGTAGTCTAGGAATCTGTATGCAAAATTGTTTGTTTTTTTTGTTTTTTTTGTTTTTTTTAAGTGCAAGGCTTGAGTCAATGGAACGATTAGGCTGAGTATGAGAGGAATCCCACGGCTATGAACCTGAGCCCTCTGGGTGGGAAGGAAATGAATATGACAAACAGAGGCATTAGCAAGTATACTGATAGGGATCAAGAGCAGAGCACACACTGAAGGGGAGACACAGGTAGGAAACAGAGATTGTCTCAGAGTGGACACCCAGGAGTCTAGAATAGTAGTGAAAATACCACGAGGTAAGAGCAGAAGGCTGGGGTGGATGGGTCAGAATTCTATTTTGGACTGCAATCACTTGCTTTGAAAAAATTATACAGACTTAATCTTCCAAAGATCATAAAGTTGTAAAAACCCACTTATATAATTTCGGTCACATGTTGGAATGATGCTGATTCACAGGGGGAAAAAAAATCTAACATCAGTCATTGGAAGAAAGTCTGATTGTGGTTAAGAATAGCCCTTGGCTCACAACAGAACTCTGTGTACTTAGAAGTTAGATATAGCTTCATGGGAAATGACAAATAGTTGGGAAAAGACACAGAAAAGCAAGCCCTTAGGGATCCGAATAGGATCAATGGAATTCCTTGGCTCTACATTTCTTTAACCCCAAGAGGAAAGGGGATACGCAGATGGTTCTTTAAAGAATAAGGTGAAGTTTTTCATGTTAAGAAAGAAAAGCTTAAGCTGGCACTTAATCTAACCTCAGTAAGTCCGTAAATAGGACCACACATGCCATTTAGGAAAATTCAGTTGTCAACAAGCATATCAACATTTATATTTCTCTTCTTGATTATCATCTTAATGCAAAGGACCTATCAGTCTCTTTGGTGACTTTCCTAAGTGATTTCAACAAAGAATATAAGCAAATTGGTTCATTAGATGAATTTCCTGTTGTAAGGAAGTGTGTTCATTCAATGGTTCTGTATGTCTACTTTTTTTTTAAAACAAGATTACAGAAACACATAAAACTTTGCAGTCATTCAAGGTGATGGGAAAGTCTCCTTGGTGCTGACCAACAACATCAAAATATATGGTACTGCCTCTCTTCCATACATGTGAATTCATGAAATTGATGTTTGTACCTTAAATTTAAAAAGCTTTTTTCTGTCCATCAGTCCCCATAGTTCAAATCAATAACAAATTCATAAATTAGCAAAAATTTGGAAACAAATAGACAAGATCTGCCAAAGGGCTGCACATACTTCAGAAATGGTGGCAGGCTCCATTTTCTCTATTCTGGATTCCGGTAGGACTAAGTCAACATATGCCACACTTATGCTTGGGTATTGTATTTGGAAGACGTTTTATGCTGCCTGATGACAAGCCAGCTCTTTCTTCTCAGGGACTTTGTAATACTTAGAAACTCCAGTTTATGCAAATTCACCAACTCAATGAAAATGCTAACTCAGCAAATGTTTACAGGGTGCACATTTTCTCCAACACGTCTCTGAGATGACTTCCTTTGGTTATTTAATCAGACTCACTAGAGGTATTCACGAAGATGGTTAAGCTAATTCGATGTGTAGATATAGCGCGGCAATCAATATCGGAAGAGACCTAGATGTTTAATGTCAGCAAACACAGTGATCAGGTATCATCTTACCACAGATGATCAAACAACTTGCAGCTTGTTCAGCACCCTAAAGACAACTTCTAAGACGTGTTACTTATCCAACTGTGAAAAAGGGAGCCCAGAAAGGGCCATCTGCTCTCACCCATGCCACTGGTGACTGCCATCCATAGGTCTTCCAACCAATTGCAAAGCATGCTCTTAGGAGCTTATCTTGTCATATCACAGATAAAAATCATCTATTAACACTGAATGCATGTGTGTATGTGTGCCTGCGTGTGTATAACATAACTTAGCAGTTAAAAGTGCTTGTCACAGAACCCTGGTAACCCAAATTCTATCCCCTGAATCCACACAAAGGTAGAAGGAGACAACCAATCCCACAAAGTTGTCCTCTAACCTCACACACATGCTATAGTGCACATGCACATACATGCTCACACAGACATACACACACATTCATACAAAGAAATTACAAATAATTTTTAAGATATGCAAAAACTTTCACAAAACTAAGTAATATTAGAATCACTGTCAGACTCATACTGCCATGATTCTGAGTTCTTTTGTGTTATCTTGTTATTTTCATCCAATGATTCAAATACATTTAGGCACATGCCATGTCCAAGGAACAATTAAGAGACGGCAAAGAAAGAAGAAGCGACACCTAGACAGACAGACAGACAGGTAGCCCTTCGAGCTTCCTGCTACCATGGAGGTTTACACATGGCACTGTGGGAAGGTAGGGGTGACAGCAGAGCCACCCCTGGCTTCCTGCTTCCCATGGTCCTTTCAGAATGAAGCCTGGATGAAGATAGAGAATATCTTTAGTAGGGAAGGGTAGGAGGCAACAAAGAAGAAAGGTTGATTGTAAGCATTTCACAGAACTGAGGTCTGGAGCACAGGACGAAACCCCAGATCCTGACTTCAGATGTAGAGTCACTGCTCTGCCAAGAAGCCACACACATCCCAAACTATGCAGATGGCCTGTGGTCAACATTCCTGATTTTCCATTTAACCAGAATCTTCAGTGCCTTTTTTGTTCTGTGCAGGAAAAGACCTTGACTTTCTATCCATATGCTCAGTACTTCACAGAGGGTCAGTTATACACTAAAAATGTCTCTGACTGAATCAATAAGTAAATGGATTGATTAATATGTTTACAAAGTACATCTGTGAGAATGTGGTTCACAGAAGTGGACAGAGGTTGATGGATGACAGGAAGATACAGACATAGATACTGGCATATAGAAAGATTGGAAGTGCAAATTCCTAAGTCATCTCAGCGTTCTGGGGGATAAAGCAGGATGACCTCAAATTTGAGATTAATTTGGGATATGCAGTGAGTCTCATCTTAGACAAGAAAAAAGAAAGAGAAAAGAAAAGAAAAAGTGTATAATGTTCGGTTTGTCAAATAATTCCAGAAATTCACCTCTGAAGCCACCTCTGGCCCTGCTGTAGGTGTTATGATATTTGCTTCTATTACTTCCATTCAAGCTTATGATACACTGGTGGATTCTAAAGCTTATTACCAATCCCACTGCCCAACTGAAAAGTTAGGAGCGCCTCTCTTCTCTTCTCTGTATTGAACTATAGAAACTTAGAACTAATAGAAAAAAAGGCTCAACACCAAAACCCTGCCACAGAAGAAAGGCCACAGATCTATAAAGTGTGGAAGTGTGGTTGAATGAGCCATTTGTAGACGGTGGTGGTGGGGATGACTGTGCGATTGGTCCAAATTTTGCCCTTTTAAAGATACTTTGAAATAGTCAAAACAACCAGCTTTGGCCTCTTTTAATGTCACCATGAAGGCATCGCCCTGACCATCAACACTTAATTCTGTTCAGAATGTCTGAAGGGATACAGAAGCAATTCCAAACTAAGGACAGCAAAGCAAGGAGGACTTTGGTGGGTGTTGGGTTTCAAACTTGGGACAAATGGCTGAGGTGCCTATTTAACGTATCACAGCAGACCTGGCCACCGGGCTCTACTGGCTTCCCTCAGTCTCTACCTGTCACAGGGCCCTCCATGTCGTACCCTGTACCTTAAACTTCTCCAGCCCAGGGGCTGGGCTGTCTTTCCCTATATTATCCAACTGTCTTAATTACCTGGTCATTTTCTGTCTACTCTTTGAGGCTCCTGGTTGCTTCACCTGATTCCCCTGCTCTCCTCTCTTCCTTCTCTCCTCCCTCTCCTCACAAGGCTCAGGGTCACATCCACTTTGGACTCTCCCAGAGGTCTCTGCCTCTGGCTATATCTCCTTTTTCTCTGCAATAGACCTCTACCTCTATACCTAGGACCAGTCATGTCTTTTACTTTTCTTTTTATCTTTTTTTTTCCGTTCATCTGGTGCTGAAATCTAGGACCAGTCATGTTCCTTTCCTTATTTCCTTTTTTCATTCATCAGGAATCTTGGATCTTCTAGATCATAGTATCACAGGTTGAAATGTACCATCCCTCAAAGAGTTCTAGTTCTTAGGATTGAAATAACTGGAAATACATCCTACCTCAACTAAACCTTGGCTTTTTATGTCGAGATATTTATTTTGGTGGTAATTTAAAAAAATCAACTGCTAAATGAAATAGTTGTGCTCACTCTTTACCCCTTCTCACTATGGATAATATCCTTTCTTTTTCTGGACTTAAAAGAAATACTCCACATTTGTAATGTTTCCAGAGACCCACGGTATTATTCTCTTCCCTTGCTCCTGTGAGAACAATGTTTAAATCCTCTAGGTGGGGTTTCCTCACCTAACTGAAAAGAACTTCCCCAACTCAACACCCTCGCCTTTAATTTCATGTTTTCCAGATTTTCACTGCGGCGATGCTGAGCAAATAACTGTGGTTTAATGGCCAGCCGCAGGGTCCTGTTAAGTGAAAGGTTGAGTCATCATTTTAAGAAAGAGGGTTAATGGGTTTGGGACCTTGTCACTAAGGGGTTAACTTTTTGGCATCTGGGGATTTGAACTTTATTAGATCTCCACCTCCCATTTACTTATTAACTTGGTGGAGTCATTGCTTCAGAGCCAAACAAGATTTCAGGTTTTATGAATCAGCCTGCCTTAGGGAAAGATAGAGTTGAGTTTGTACCCTAAATCTGTTCTCCTATGTATAACCAGATTACTTCTGTAAACGTGATTCTTAAGACACATTCATTCAAGTTCAAACAGATGTTACTCACCTCCCTATACATAAAGGGGAAAAAAGTGATTCTTTTTGTGTGTGTGGCCTTCGACTCAGAAAAAAGAAACAACCAAATGCAACATGGATCAGTCAAAGCACAGACAGATAGCAAGAGTTTTCCCATCATATTTTGAGGCGTTGTCTTCCTTTCTTCCTTGTGGACTTGAAAAGGGGGTGAAAGAAAGTATTTGCTCAATCTGTTTCTAAGAATGAGATGGTCTGCCCAAGTTCTGAATAAAAATAACTCGTTAAAATTTTAGAAGCGAGTCACCGAACAAACAGTGATTTGAAGAGTTGGTAGGCTCTTGTAGAAAGAGGGGGAAAGTGGAAATCTAGTGCCTATGAATCCACGCACGTGTCTGTTTGGTGAATGGTGACAGGGCTCCAAATGCGTGAGACGTGGGCCAGGTGTAATGTACCATAAGCATTTAAAAAAGACCATTTGAAGGACGAAAGGATGGATACAAGATAATGGATGCCAAACAGCTGACTGCAAACAGACCCTCCAGTTAAGGGGATGATTTTTTTTTTTAGGCTATAAAAAGTGCTATAAAAGTATTGAACTAGCAAACTACCCTAGGCTTTTATTGCCTATTCTGACAGGATACCTGAGTTCAGTCCCTGGGACCCACATGGTAGAAGGAGAAAATCAAAATCCTGAAAGCTGTGCTCTGGCCTACTTGTGCCACAGTATACATGCACAGGCATACATGTGTACACACACGTACACACGCATATAGGAAATAAAGTATAAATTTTTTAAAGGAAATATTGTTAGAATACCACAGAAGCTTAAAAAAATGTAGAATGGGGTAGCCCAGGCAAAACTGACTTGGCTATAACATAATCCCCCCGATCCCCCCAAAAACAATATTTACCAACTATGCCAAGTGTCTACCTGTGATTAGCTTAAAGGCAGACAAAAACTCTTCTCCACCCTGTGACTCGCCACCGAGATTTGAACTCAGATCCTCATGCTTCTCCAGCAAACACCTTACCCACTGAGCCATAGCCTCAGTCTCAGAAGCATCCTCTTCAAATAGCCTTACCTAGAACCAGGCAGCAGGGAGGCAGGGCCAGAAAGAAGACATCCGTTGTTAGTGGCAACTCTTCAGAGTGCCCAGGGCTGACCTGAAGAACCATCAGCAGCTGGACTCCAAGAATCCCATTCTCTGCTTTCAATCTCCATTGCTGGAAGGAACGGGCTGCTATCATTAAATTTACAAACAGCCCTTGTGTTTCTCGTGAATTACGTTCCGAGGGAAGCCTTTGTAAGTCCAGATGATGTGAGGAGAATCTGATTTTCCCATTGAAGCCAAGTTACAGTCAGGGACTTTGTGTGCACCCCCGGGGTCTGTTGCCTGATGAATCCCAGGAACAGCCTCCAACATCGTGTTCTGCACAACATGCCTGAGTGCTATAAGGTGTCAAGCTCTCCAAGGTGTGTGGAAAGCATTTCAGCAGAGAAGAGAAGGGCAAACTCCTTAACTTTGACCTAAGTGTGGGTCTTTAAGAAAATGCCTTCCAGAAAAATGTGGAACTTAACAGTTCACGTGGACACTGGGAGAGATAATGTGTTAAACAAAGAGAGGAGAAGTTGTGTCTTGATGCAAGGACACTTTGCAATCCACCAGGCACACGGCCGGCCACCAGAGCTGTGTGGAAGGGTGAGGAGGTGGCTGAGCTCAAAGGTCACAAGGAGTCATGGTCATAAGCCAAAGTTAACAGAAATGAAGATGTGGAATGCTGAAGCAGGGCTAGGGACACGTTCAGTCCATAAAACTCTTGCTGTGTAAGCACGGTGGTCTGAGTTCAAATCCAGGTAAAGGTAGATCTGGAGCATACGTCTATACTACCAATGTTCTTAGGGCAAGATGGGACATGGAGACAGGAGAAAAAGATGGCAGGTGGGCCAGCCTAGTATAATGGCAACACAAAGGAAAATGCCACCTCTCACAAGGTAGAAAATCGACACCAGAGGTTGTCATCGGAGTTTCACGTGGCCACCATGGCATGCAGGCACCTGCAATCACTCATATGAATACCTACACAAATACACCCGGACACACGTATATACACACGGAAATGTATTCACATCTCACTTAATAGACCAGATCATACAGTGTTTTTCTTTCTGCGCTCAGCTTCATTCACTGACATATTTTTTCACAGCATCCTTAGTACTAAGGTTCCTCAAAACATTAGAGTAGAATTTCCACACTCAATTCCAGATGTATATTTCAAGAAATTGAAGTCTTATGTTGAAGAGATATCTGCACTTACATGTTTATTGAAGCATGTATTTCAACAGCCAAGATGAAGAGGAAGCAACCGAGGTGTCCATCGCTAGATGAACGGAAGGAAAATGAGTGCAAACACAACGGAATGCTATCTCTTTAACAGGGAAATCTTAAGTGAAGTGAGTAAAGGTGATTTTAAAAGAAAGGAAAAGAAGTAAATAGATATCTCCCTTGAACTCCAGTTAGAACGTGCATCTAGAAAGCCAATAAAATAGGATTATTTCTTTCATGTGATAGAGAAACCAATATTTGTCAAATTTCTTATAAGTAAATTGATTTTTTCCACTTACCGGGTTGAATTACAAATTGAACACTATAGGAGGAAGTGAGCATTAAAAACTAGATAAAACACCATAATCTCAAAATATTTAGCATTTTTAAATGAAAATTTCCACTCAGGTTTGACCATTGCGTCTATGTGTGTAGTTTGCCCATCTCCTGTCAATGTTTTGCTTCTAGACTCCTGGGTGGAATGACAATTCCCAGAAGGAATCAGTTCAGGTCTAAGTCCAGCAGCCTCAGTTGGAGGGTGTCACTGGCATAGTTTTCTACCAACATAGAAGATGGTGCCTGGGTGACTTGGCCTCTCTCTCTTGCTCACACAGCCACTCTGCATCTCCATGTCTCCTAGATATGGGGTGGGGAGCATCAGACTACGAGGAAATATTAGAGTTCTGAGCACAACTAGCTGTAGCCCAGGGGCCCATCTCAGGAACCCTCCAAGCTCTTTTACCTTCTGCAGAACCCTAGACAGTTATGAGGTATTGAACACCTGGCCCGGACCCCCTTCCTGAGGATATCACCCACAGTGCTCACTTGACACTTAAGTGCTACAGAAATAATATATGTTGCATGAAGCTTTATTCCCATAACTGAGTGAGTCACCACCCTGTACCTCAGGCCTTTTCTAACTGCTACACTTCCTGGAGAAGTAGGTCTCAGGGGTAAGAGACGTACAGAGCCTGGATGTCACAGCTATGACGGGACACTGCCTTAATGTCTGATGTCTGTCACTTGGGCACCACGTGAAGGCAAATGACTTTGAGAACTCTTGGAACACTTTGGCCAGGAAAGCAGGTTGGCTCGCTGCAGATTTCCCCTGTTTCTCAGATCTTCCAAGTCCAAACCCCCAGTCTCAACCTCAGTTCTGCAGCAGACAAACTGCTGTGGCCTCCTCTGCCACTCCGACAGGCCCCATCTCCAGTGGATCAGGGTTTTAGCCCCCTCCTGTTTTCCCCTCCCCCAGCTCATGGCTTTACCCCAGTTCCCAACTTCAGCAGGCACTCCTTGGGAAACCACAAGCCTCCCTGCCAGGGAAGCAGGCAGGCTAACTGCAGATCTTCACCTCTTCCTCCTCTCCTCCAACCCCATTCCACCTGTCTCAACTCCATTCCTCCAGCTCTGTAGCAGACCACCTACTGCAGCCTCTCTTCACTCTCTGCCCTCATTCCCAAGGGACTAAGCAGATCCTGGTGGAACATTCTGCTTTCTTCCCTCCTGCAGACCCCCTCAGCCTACCTGCTCCCCTCTGAGCTCATCCCTATTCTTAATGATCAACTCAAATACCTAGAAACACATTTCCCTGGATCCTCAAAGTAGCCACACCTATCAGGATCCCAGAATTTCCAAGCAACACACAACCAGCACACTCTTCTAAGAACCAGAGAGAGCAAAAGAAAACAAGGTATGAAGCACCCACCCAACAAAGACAAGACCAGAATTACAATAAGAATTACAGGCTCCTGGAATTACAATCATCCCAAGACTCAGTATAAAAACACGGTCAATAATAGCCAAGACAATGCATCATCACTAGAGCCTAGCAGCCCTACCACAACAGGCCCTGAGTATTGCAACATAGCTAAAGCACACACACACACACACACACACACACACACACACAACTTGAATAGCTTTTTTGAAGAAGAAATTAATAAACCCCTTAAAATAATCTATGAAAACACAAACAAACAGAAGAAAGAAATGAATAAAGCAGTTCAAGACTTGAAAGTGGAAGTAGAATCAAGAAAGAAAAGCCAAACTGAGGGAAATCAAGAAAAGAAAAATGTAGGGACCTAAATAGGAACCTCAGAGGCAAGCCTCACCAACAGAATATAAGAATGGAAGAGAGAATCTTGGACACCAAAGAGAGATAGAAAAGATGGATACCTTGGTCAAAGAAAATGTTATATCTAAAAAAAAAAAAATTCTGGCACAAAAATATCTAGGGATCTAGAACGCTATGAAAAGACCAAATCTAAGAATAACAGGAATAGAGGAAGAAGAAGAAATCCAGGTCGAAGACACAGAAAATATTTTCAACAAAATTGTAGAAGAAAATTTTCCTAACCAAAAAAAACGGGGATGTTTATCAAGGTACAAGGAGCATACAAAATACCAAGCAGTCTGTACCAGAAGTCCCCTTGGCACATAATACTCAAAACACTAAGCGTATAGAACAAAGCAAGAATATTAAAAGCTGCGAGGGAAAAAGACCAAGTAACATATAAAGGCAGAACTATTAGATTAACACCTGACTTCTCAATGGAGTCTCTAAAAGCCAGAGGGACTGGACAGATGTTCTGCAGATTCTCGGAGACCACAGATGTGAGCCGAGACAACTATACCTAGTAAAACTTTCATCAAAATACAGGGAATAATTCTATAATAAATCAAAATTTAAGCAATATCTATCTACAAATTCATCCCCACAGAAGGCTCTAGAATGAAAGTTTCAACCTGAAGAAGTTAATCTTACACTCTCAAAACAACAAAACAAACAAACACAACCCCCCCCAAAAAAAAAACACAAGGAATAAATAAACTAGATAAGCAAGTCAAAAGTGGGAAACACAGGCACACACACACACACACACACACACACACACACACACACACACCACTACCACCACCACCACCACCACCACCACAACAACAACAACAACAACAATAACAACAACAACAAAATAACAGGAATCAACAAATACTGCTCACTAATTTCCCTAAGCACCAATGGTCTCAATTCCCCCAATGAAAACAGAATGGATGAAAGAAAAAAAAAAAGATCCACCCTTCTGTGGAACATACCAAAACACACCTCAGCATCAAGAATAGATATCATCTCATGGTAAAAGGATGGAAAAAGATAGTCGAAGCAAATGGACCAAAGAAACAAGATGTTGTACCAATTTCAATATCTGACAGAATAAACTTCAAACCAAAACTGGTCAGAAGACATCGAGGATACCACCTATTCATCAAAGAAAAAAATCCACCAAGAGAACATTAAAATCCTTAACATGTACGCACCAAACGCAAAGGCACCCAAATTCATAAAAGAAACACTACTACAGCTTAAATCACAAATTGACCCTCATGCAGTGATAGGGGATGAAATCAATACCACACTCTTACCAATAGACAAAAACTAAACAAAGAATTGCATTAGCTAACTGATTACATAAACCTTATGAACCTAACTGACATTTACAGAACATTTCACCACCCAAATGCAAAATAATATACCTTCTTTTCAGGAGCTGATGGAACTTTCTTCAAAATTGACAACATACTTGGACACAAATCAAGTCTCAACAGATACAAGAAATTTGAAATACCCACCTGCATCCTATCTCACAACAATAGATTAAAGCTGGATACCATGGCCCCACCCTTCATCTTGAGTAAGGAAGAACAGACTCTAATGACATGGGCATTGGAGAGCTGGTTTTGCCCTTTGCCTGAGGGGGGAAGCCCCAGTGGCCTGGACTGACCAGCTCAGCTACCACCTAGGCCCAGATCCAGGGCCTTGGGTTAGTCCACCATAACATCTACCCCTTCTATGACCTACTGGAGCGTGTGAAAGGACTGGTCTTATGCAACAATACCTACTGGATCTCCATGACTCAGGGCAGCCACAAGATATCCCAGAGAAGTTCTGGTGAGGATCCAGTGATGATGGTGTACCAGAAATTAGAAGCCTTGAACCACAGCAATGACTTGTTGCAATGAACATTTGCAAGTTAAGTTGATTGACTAAAAGGGTACATAGTCTGACACACCTCGGCTCCCAATGCTACTAAGATGAATGAAGAGGTGTGAGAGAGGTGGGAAAGATGGAGGAGTGAAGAGGGTTTTATTTTGTTTATTTTGGTTTTTTGTTTGTTTGTTTTGCTATCCATTATTGTTTGTTTGCTGGTTTTGGTTTGGTTTGTTTTTTTTTATTTTCTTTGGGGGACACTGCATGGGTGAGGGGAGGATATGGAAGGACTGGTGTATGAGCACAATTAGGGGGGCGTAATGTGAAATTCCTGAAGAATCAATAAAGAAACTGTGTTTAGAAAAAAAGCTGGATATCAATAATAGAAAGCTTACCAATTCATGGAAGCTGAACAACTCACTATTAAATGAAGCAAAATGGACAGAGAGAGAAATGAAAAGCTTTCTGAAATTAATTGAAAATAAAAACAACATACCCAAAGTTATGGGACACCTGATGGCAGTTCTAAGAGGCAAGTTCATAGCACTAAGTGTCTACATAAAATAACTGGAGAGCTCTCACACTAGCAACTCAACTTAATGCCTGAAAACTAGAGAACAAAAAGAAGAAATCACACCCCAAAGGAGTAGACAGCTAGAAATAATCAAACTCAGAAAAATTAATAAATAGAAACAACATCATCAAATAAGCAAATAAAAAAAGTACAAAGAAACAAAGCATTGTTTCTTGAGGGAATCAGTAAGATCCACAAACACTTATCCAAATTAACTGGAAGTCAGAGAAAGAATATCCAAATTAACAAAGTTAAAGATTAAAAGGAGGACTCAACAAGAGATACTGAGGAAATTCAGAGAATCATAAGGACATACCTTAAAAACTTTTACTCCATCAAATTGGAAAATCTAAAAAAACAAAAAAACAAAACAAAAAACCTGATAACTTTTTCAATACATACTGCTCACCAAGGATCAGATAAACAATTTAAACAGACCGATAACCCCTAGGGGAATAGAAACAGTGATTAAATTATACCAACTCCCAAAAGAACAGAGTCAGGTGGCTTTAGTGCAGAATTCTACCAGACATTCAAATAAGGGTTCATGCCAATATTCCTCAAAATATTCCACAAAATAGTAACAAAATGATCATTGCCCCATTCATTTTATGAGGCCACCATTATCTTGATACACAAACTGCAGGAAGACTCAATGAAGAACGAGAATTATACACCAATTTCCCTTATGAATATAGATGCAAAATTATTCAATAAAATACTTGCAAACCAAATCCAAGAACACATCCAAAAGATAATGCACCATGATTAAGTAGGCTTCACTCCAGAGATGCAAGAATGGTTCAAAATATATAAATTGATAAGTGTAATCCACCACATAAACAACCTGAAGGACAAACCCCACAAGATATTCTCATTAGATTCATAAAGCCTTTGACAAAAATCTAACACCCCTTCATGATAAAAGTCCTAGAGAGATTAGGGATATAGGGGACACACCTCAACATAATAAAGTCAGTTTACAGCAAGCCATAGCCAACAACAACTTCAATGGTGAGAAACTCAAAGCAATTTCACTAAAATCAGGAATGAGACAAGGCTGTCCACTCTCTCCATCCCTATTCAATATAGGACTTGAAGCAATACTGTAGGAGACCACGGGGATACAAATTGAAAAGGAAGAAGTCAAAGTATCTTTATTTGTAGATGATATGATAACATGCATAGATGACCTTAAAAATTCTACTAGGGAATTCCTACAGCTGATAAACATTTTCAGCAAAGTAGATGGATACAAAATAACTCACACAAAAAAAATCAGTAGCCCTCCCATATACAAATGACAAACAGACTGGAAAAGGAATCAGGGAAAAAACACCTTTCACAATAGCCACAAATAATATAAAATATCTTGGGGTAATACTAACCAAGCAAGTGAAAGACTTGTATTAAAAAACTTCAAGGATTTGAAGAAGACATCAGAAGATGGAAAGATCTCCCATGCTCATGGATAGGTAGGATTGGTGTAGTAAAAATAGCCATCCTTAAAAACAATCTACAGATTCAATGCAATCCCCAACAAAATTTCAACACAATTGTTCATAGATCTTGAAAGGACCAATTTCAGCTTAATATGAAAATACAAAACCAAACAAAAAGAGGACAGTTAAAACAACCCTGAATAATAAAAGAACCACTGGAGGTCTCATTTTCCCTGACAGAAGTACAGAAATAGAAACAGCATGGTATTGGCACAAAAACAAACAAGTTGATCAATGGGATAAAATTGAAGATGGAGACATAAATCTGAACACCTATGGATACCTGAATTTTGATAAAGAAGCCATAAATAAACACTGAAAAACTACAGCATCTTCAGCAAATGGTGCCCGTCTAACCAGATGAATGCATGTAGAAGAATCCAGATAGATTTGTACTTATCACCCCCGCACAAAATTTGAGTCCATTTGGATCAAAGACCTCAAAATAAAACCAGATACACTGAACCTGATAGAAGAGAAAGTAGGGATTAGCCTTGAATGCATTGGCACAGGAGACAACTTCCTGAGCAGAACACCAGTAGCACAGGCACTAAGATCAACAATTAATAAATGGGACCTCATGGAACTGAAAATCTTCTGCATCTGCATGGCAAAGGATACTATCATTCAGACAAAGTAGCAGCCTACAGATTGGAAAAAAAGATGTTTACCAACTACACACCTGATAGAGGGCTAATATCCAAAATACATAAAGTACCCAAGAAACTAGATATCAAGAGAACAAATAACCCAATTTAAAACTGGGGTACAGATCTAAACTGGAAATTCTCAAAACACGAAACTCAAATGATGGAGAAACACTTTTTAAAATGTTCAAGATCCTTAGTCATCAGAGAAATGCAAACCAAAAGTACTTTGATATTTCATCTTACATCTGTCAGAATGGCTAAGCAAACAGTAAAAGAAGTGGCATTGTTGGTGGGAATGCAAACTCCTACTGCCACTATGGAAATCAGTGTAGTGGTTTCTCAGGAAGATTAGTAACCCTCTAGCTTAAGATACAGTTGTACCAAAGGGTGCTCATTCTACTACAGAGACACTTTCTCAGCCATGTTCATTGTTGCTTAATTCATAATAGCCAGAAATAGGAAACAGCTTAGATGTCCATCAACAGATGAATGGATTTTTAAAATGTGGTACACCCACACAACGGAATATCACTCAGCACTAAGAAAAAAAATGAAGTCATAAAACTTTCAGGTAAATGGATGGAACTAGAAAATCATCCAGAGTCTGGTATTCCAGACCCAGGAGACAAATATGGTATATTTGTTTGTATTGGAGATTGGTTGTTAAGTCAATGATAATGAGCTACAATCTGTAGAACTACAGAGATTGGGTGTAGAGTAAAGGACTAGGGGATACAGATAGATCTCTCTGGGAAAGAGAAATAAAATAGACAGTTATGATTGTATAGTGTGGGCTAGCATTGGAGGTGAAGTGGGGAGGATGAGAGGTGAAGGGGGAGGGAGGAAATATGGGGAGAGACAGCCAAAATTATGGGCCATTTGAGGGGTAAGATGGAAACCTAGTACAGTAGGTGTCCCCTAAAACGTACACATATATGAAAGTGATCTAAATGACATCGTCATATAATAGAGGAGACAGATCCCCAACTAGCCATCTCTTGTCACCAAATGAAGCTTCCAATACTGGAATTGGGTTACATCTAATTGAGTTGTAAGGATTTCTCCATCAAACCCCTCCACTCAGGGCTCTAAGAACCCTGTGGAAGAGGAGACAGAAAGAGTGTAGGAACAAGAGGAGACAGAGGACACCAAGGAAACAAGGCCCTCTACGTCGATGTGATCAAAGCTCATATGAACTCACAAATACTGAGGCGGCATGTAGAGAACCTGTGTGGGTCTGCACCAGGTCTTCTGTGTATTCTCTATGCCTCCCAGTTTCATGCTTTCATGGGATTTCTGAGTGTGTGAGTGAGGGGTGGTCTCTGGTTTCTGTGCCTTCTCTGAGGCTCTTTTCCTTCTGTTTGTTTTGTCCGATTCCAATGTGTTCATTGTTGTTTTGTCTTATTTTATTTTTATTATATTTTATTACTATCCCTTAGAAGCCTGTTTGTTTTCTAATGAGAGACAGAAAAGGGGTATGTCTAGATGGAAGGGAAGTAGGTAGAAACTGGGAGGAATAGAGGGATAGAAAACCATAATCAAGATATTATATGTAAGAAAAAAATCTATTTTCAATAAAAAAGGAAAAAAGATCTCTTTGAAGAATATTTACAGTCCTTCAGCACCTCCATGATATCATGATAAGATCCCCCAA
This sequence comes from Peromyscus aztecus, assembly GCA_902168405.1. Classification (NCBI taxonomy): domain Eukaryota; kingdom Metazoa; phylum Chordata; class Mammalia; order Rodentia; family Cricetidae; genus Peromyscus; species Peromyscus aztecus. Next base: position 38,294 of record CABHPQ010171178.1, read on the forward strand.
AAAAGAGATGAAATTATGACTGGCATGCACAACAGGTCTGTAGGAGGCAGGATTTGCAGATTCTCACCTACTTTGTGTGCTCAGAATCTGCCATATGCAATGAGATCTGAAAGTCAGTTGGTGGGAAATGCAGTAGGAAAGTTCTCTCCCTGAGATCTTTGCAATTTTGCAATGTTGGCCTCCCCTCAACCTTTCTCTGTTTTCTTTCCTGGCATGTTGCAGCCCTTGAGAAGTTACAACCCCATTTATGAACTACAGGGTACAGCTTCATCCCACTGGGTAGTCAGTCTACTTACCACTGGGTCTCCAGTGTCATTTTAAAAGCATGGGGTGTAGTTCATGGGGTGGAGTACATGTCCGGTGTCTTCAAAGCTCTGGGTCTGCTTCTAATATGCACATGCACACATTTGCATAGACCTGAGGGTATACACATACACCTGTAATTTCCTAGAAAATGGGAGTTCCCACTTTGTTTCTCTAATGCAGAGATATAGTTAGAATACTTATTAATGTCACTGACAACTCAGATCTGTCAGGTGGCCTGTGGACCAAGCATGAGGGATTCTTGACCAAAAAAAAAAAAAAAATTAAAATATAGCTCTCATCAAAAAAATGAAAGAAGAAAAAACTTAAGGTCCAAATTTTTTGTGTTTGTCCCTGAAATCCTAAAGCAGCTGACTGACAGTTCACGTGGACAGACCTGGTCTGTGTCCATGGCAAAGGTCCTCAGAACGTTCCCTGTCGTCATAGCCAACTCTGTTGTCAACTCCTACATACACTGAGAGAGGAGAGAGGAGGGAAATCCACACACGGATGAAATAAAATCTGTCCACTTAACTTTGTTAAGGCACTGCGAATATTTTACATATTCCAACAAAAGGTTTGTGGTTCTAGTGATTTTTTTTTTTTTTTTTACTGCAATGTTTACAAAGGTGTGCTTTAATGGACCCATGATAAGTGAAAGGAATCAAGAGTGGTAAACATTCTCAAAAAAGGATCTTCATGCTGGCCTTCAGGCTGCCTCAGAAGCCACAGAGTAGTGGCTCTGGGGACACTCTCCAGAGCTAGACATGGTGGTGGGAGATGACTGGAAAATGTGTGAGCTCTCCTCAGAGATCATCAGAGAGAAGGAGATGAGTCTGGAAGACATCCAGTAGACAAGACTATTCTGAATTTAGTAATCAAAGGGGAAAAGTGAGCCTGCGAGAAACATGGAGTAACTGTTTTATTTGTAGATGATGAGGCTTCCTGTTCAGTTCCTGTGTCATAGCATTGAACAAGAAAAGAACTGGAACATCTACTTTTCCTCCACATTTTGACTTATTAAATCACTCACATTTATTGAGTGCTGTACATTAAGCTGACCACTGGACTGAATATCCATCAGACCATGTTTACTGACAACCTGAGTGAGGTAGCTAATAAGGAAATGCTGGAAGGAAATGTGATCAAGCTGTGTAGTAAGGTCAGGCTAGGCCCTGCCCACAAGTTTCTCCACAGTGTGTGAAACCATGGTTTTTCAGGCTGTTCCCTGCCCTTAGAGACTCCATTTTACAAGGAGCTTTGGACTCTGGTTTGAGATTGAAGGATGACTCTGCATCCTAGGGGAACAACATCCTATGGCCCGGACCATTCACAAGTCACAAACTCATGCATAACTTACTCCTTAAAACAAGAAGAATGACATCCCATAAATTCATCAAAGGAAAATGGAGCCATATGAGGAGTGAGCATATGAGAATCACAGCAGGAAAAGCAGGCCTGAGAACTTATCCAGCACACTGGACTGAGGAAAGAGTGTCATTCCCTTACCCAGACCCCATAAAGAGGACACCTAGCATTGTAATGTCTTCTGCCATACACATGTCAAGGGACCAAGAGGCAGAGAACTCTCTACTGTCCCTGAACTTGAGCTCAGCTTGGTTTCTACTGTCCTCACAGCCCACTGGACCACTGTCAAGCTGTCTGAACCTGCCTTCTGTTCATCAACTCACTTATTCATCTGGAACAGGTCCTGTCCTTTGTCTCTATGGCTTCCACAGTGGCTCAACACACTTCTGCAGCTCACCTCAACTCTGAGGCCCCATTGTAATGTGTGACTCTGAAGTTTGACTCTGCCCAGCAGGCCTGCAACAAGGTTTTTCTGCCCAGAAGACTTCCAACAAAGGTTAACTTCTGCACCCAACAGAGATCCCCAGTGACCCCCTTACCTGTTTTCTAATATAGACGATGAATGCTATTATCTTTCCTAATACCCGAGAGTCTAATTGAGAAAAAAAAAAAAGGTTTTATACACACACACACACATACACACACGGGGAAATTCACATGAATGTGTGACAGAATGATAGTGATTAGCAGGAAGCAATTGAAGAGAGTTGGGTGAACAGGTTGGCCAATATATATATACACCCATCCAAACTAAGACCCTTGAAAAGAGCACAGGTAATGTGGGGGCAAGTGTCCAGCTAGAAGACTCCTCTCAGGAACAGCTAGGGAAGGTTTGAACACACGTAATGTCCAGCATCTGTCATTGGAGTTGTAGCTTCCCACATAATCACCTATGCATGTCAAGGCTGAGTTATGTCTTTTTACGATTCCTGTCTTTCCTTAGACAAATTCACCTTTTCACGGTCCTTTCAGTGGTGCATAAACTCACAAACATGTACACACACACACACACGCACGCACACGCACACGCACACACACACACTTTTTTATAGTGCTTTGACATGACCAACAGTTGAGGCCCCACGTGGAAACCTGTTCTTTGTGTGAGCCTGCAAGTGTTGTCTTTTACTTAAAGGATCATGGGAACTGGGATGCGGTTGAGAGTCCTCCCCTAGCAGTGTGAGCTGTGTCCCTATTTAGTGCCTAACTGTATGTTAATAAGACACATTGTGTGGATTTGACCGAATCTCTGGTTTGTTGTATGAAAATTAATCTCACCTTGAAGGATAATTAGTGCCATTTCCCTGTAAGAACAAAATACCAGCACATAGTGTACCTCAGGGAACAAATACGCATCACGCTTTCTTGAGATTGGTACACAGTGTGGGTCACGTGGTTGACGAAGCTGGGAGCCCCACTATGTCTGAAGGCCCAGACCTTACCTTATTCAGCTCTGGCCTTGCTGGCTAGAGAGCGGGAAAGTGTATTGCTGGAAGCCACCCTTGGAAGACACATTCATAGCTGGCTCTTTGTAACTAAACATATAACCTTTGCAAAGGTAATTTAATGCTTCGTCTTCAAGAAGATACTGAGAATGCAGGGAGAAGGAGAAAGAAGATTAAAAAAAAAATCTCATGAATAAAGTCGAAGGCTGCAGGCTAAGGTGGTTATTAAGTCCCAAGCTGTTTTTCCTTCTCTTTTCCTCACCACGGAAATAAAAACAATTATTGCCGAGATGTACTAAAATTAGAACACATTTGTCGTTTTTAAAGGCAGCTACAAGCACGTGTGGGCTCAGCAGTAAATGCAGAGGCAAAGAAAACAGCGGTGCCCTGGGGCTGCCCTCTCTGGGAGTGACATCTGAGAGGAAACAGAAAAAGCAGGGACAGAGTTAGCGCAGAAACTTCCTTGGTGGAGGAGACACTGTCCAACTGATCTGAGAAGAACTGGAAGGTGGCCCAGGGCAACTATTGTGTGCAAAGCATCTGGGAGGGACTGGCAGGGCCTGCCAGGAAGATCCATTTTGTTGCTGGGGTGGAGAACCTTCTGGAAGTCAGGGGTGTGCTCCCCAGATCTGGAGACTGTCAAGCAAGGGTGTGCCCCGCCCTGTTCTACAGCTGAGCCTTCCGAGACTTGCCTAAATGATCAGCTATTAGTGACCTGAAGCCTCTGCCGCACCTTGGCTGAAAAGGGGGAGGAAGTCAAATATAGGACATTGATTAGAGTATCCGAGCCAACTGGCCGAAGAACGCCTTTATTTCACATGGAAGTTTTTCCTTCTTTTGGCCCACATTTTCCTCAACTTATTTAGACATTAAGCCGGGGAAATGTTTGACCAGTCTTCTTAATTACTGTGATAATTGCATTAATTCTCACTTTAGGTTGCTAATGTAGGTTTGGCTTTGAATCTTATGCCTTATCCATTAGATCGTTGTAATTGAAAACTGAGAAACAGCAAACTGGGTTATGACCCAATGAATTCTAACCATTTTAAACAATGTTGTGAAAAGCCGAAAGTAAGATATGGGTGCGCATACACATACATATGTGTGTATAGTATAAAATCTAAAAACATATTACAAATTATATAATATTTATATGTATTCAATGATAGACTTGAAGTAAAAATAGAATTCTTAGGGAGAAACATTTTCACACATTTTCAAGTACAAGTTGTAGAATTGCTCAAATAAGGAAATTAATTTCCTGTCATGTAAATATTTGACTGCACTTCAAATAATTCAAAATTCCAATGTGAATGTGTGTTGCATTCTCTCCACTCACCCCTAAAATTTTTATGCAGAGGGATGTGGGTTCTGAGAATTGAGATGTCTTGAAGGTTTTATATTGCCCTGTGTTTTGTTTCTAGGAAGGGTGAGTTCCAGCCAGGAGGACTGAGAGATAGGTCTTTCCTGAAGTAACCACTCTTTTGCAGGATCAAGTCCAACCACTCACTTTCAGTATGGCCCCTGTGGCAGAGCTGAGATGGAACTGACCTTTCTTTTAACGTTACTGTAAAATGTCTAGAGCTGCTTAGCCATAGGGCGCTATAAAAATTTAAGATATTATTGTTCAAAGAACACAGCAAGACCATTTGTAGCAAAGACTGAGCCAAGTGTGGAGTCACAGCTGCTAAAGGAGACTCCGTCCATGAGGGTTTTAGTTGTCATCTGTCAGCAGTGTTACAGTACATGGCTGTGGGGCACTCCAAATGGGGACTTCACTCCTGCGGTGCTTTGGACCAGGAAAGGTGAAGTTTGAACTGAGATGCACCAAAGTATCCATCATCCTCACAATGATTAAAGATGACAGGATGGATTCATGAACTCAGCAACAGAACACTGTGTTGCTAATTTGTGTGGGTAATTCTCTGCAACTGTGCTTTAATCCTTTGAAATGCTTATGGGTGGAGAGGCAAAAGGTCCTTTGAATGTGTCTTTATGGACATCTATAAGGTGTGTCTATACATAGAAACCAAACCACATCCACTTTTTGTCTAACTCAGGGTCAAAACACTAAGGAGATAGAAGTCTATGTTTGAATTTTCAGCATCTTTCCATTCCTACATTAAATACTTATGAACATCTTCTGTCTGTGGCCTTGGGCTGCCTTCCAGAGATAAAACTGTTCATCCAGGAAACATGGTGCCTGCATGAAGTCTTCGATCAAATCAGCACACCAAAAAAATTATAAAATCCTAATTGACTCAGGGGCTATGAGTTGAAGAAGCTATGAGTGCCTAGTGCAAAGATTTGGTCAAGGAAAGATTTATTAAGCAGTACTAATACCTTATATATATAAGAGAGGATCCTGGGAGGCAAATGTGAGAAAAGGACACGACATGCATTTCCCAGAATGGCATCATTTGTACAATTCATTAAATATATTTCAGAAGACTAATCACTACATACAATGTCTTGCTCCAAGCTCTTACATGCACATTTCTCTTTCCTTCAGTCATGGGAGACAGATGCAATCTATTACTTTTTCATTTTTCAGGAGAGAAAGGTGAGGCAGGGAGAGCCTAAGAGACCCTCAAAGTGAGGTCTGGCTTTGAATGAATAAAGCTGAGATCAGCTTCCCTAAACTCTGCTGTGCTTCCAAATGTCCCAGAACATAAAAGTATACTCATCAAACAGAAGCAACATGGGGCTGTTCCAGAACATTGTTCAGGGCAGCTGTTGTCCCTAGGTTGCCTTAGCATCCCATGATATTTCACCTGTCCCCAAATCTCATCTTCACACAGGGTTTGCTGCCAGTGGGAGGCCGGGGAGGTCAGAGAGCAGAATGCTGGTTCTTAGCTTCTTTCCCTTTCCCATAAGTCATTGCTTCCCTGGGGGCTCATTAGTCAAAGCAAATCACATAGCCATGGCTGACTCATGAGTCAAATTCTTCACATGGTTAGTGAGGAGAAGAGAACTGGACACATTATTAGGCACCTATGACATCTGCTACTGCTGGCCAAGTGGAGAGAAGAACGATCTGAATATGAGCGTGATGTGCACTGACGCTGAGAATGGCCAGAGTGTGAAAAGGATCTTTGAAGCAAGACAGAAAGTAAGTTTGGAGTGATAGGAAGTGTCAGATGCCACAGGGTTCATTTGACTATGTTTTGGACTTCTAGTAAAGATTCTGCGAATCCACACTCTGTGTCTGACCCCACCCTAGTTCCTTTCTCCAATATAGCACCTAATCTTTGCCAAAGTAACTCTATATCTTGTAAATCTAAGACCTCATGAACTATAAATCCATTCTTTGGGCTTAACATATCATTCAGAAGAAAAGCAAAGATAACAAAAAGGCACAGCCTAAGAAACTGACTACACTTCCCTGCCACCTTTACATATGCTTACTGAAAAAGCGCTTTCTAAGCTGGGTAGACCAGTTGTCTAAACACGACACTTATGTGTGCATATATCTATGTATGTGCACACAGACATAGATGCAAGTAAGATGTAGGTATCTAATCCTCATTTTTACATTCATAATATTTTACTTAGTCACTTTGTTCCCTCTAAATCACTGATGTCAAGGGCTTTAATTTCTAGTACTGGACCAAGAGATGTTATTGAAATCTAGAAAAATCAGAGGACTACTGAGTCATAGGCACTTGCTCTGCCTACAGAGGGCTCTGCTAAGAAGGTGAAAGAAGAAGTGCAAACCATCTTGCTGGACTCCTCAACCTGCTGCAAAGTTGTGAAGAGCTAGCCTGCTCCTGCCTAGACTTCAGGAACGTCGCTCACCACATCTGATTTGTTGTCTCCCTCTGCCCCTCCCCACACCTGTTTGCTTCCTAATGATGAAAGCATGCTCACTCTCTCACTTTGGTTCCTGGATTTTATCCTAAGGCATTAACAAGCCCCCTGGTTGTTTTGATGCTGGAGTTTCTGATATATACACTCGTGCAGGGAATGGCAGTTATCCCACCACTGAGACCTTGAAAACAGGGCTCCTCCTGCACCTTCTGTTGCAGATGCAGCCTGGTTTTAGGAAGGTTGGAACGTGAAGACGTCTTGGGACTGCCTCAATCCAGTGTTCTTTAAGTTCTTGCATTGGGTACCGGTTTGTATACCACATACTCAACTCATTTAATCTTTCTTACAAGTCAAGTAGACGCATCTCTGTCGACATTGCAGAGGATATAATTGTCCCTATCATGAATCTTGGTACAAACTTTCCATCTGACCCCTGATACGGTCAGTTGTCAGACAACACAATACACAGCTGAGGGTAAGGAGCACTGACAGCAAAGTCCAGATGAAAAGTGAAAGTCAGAGCTGCTGAGCAGAGTCCAAATGGTCAAATTGAGATTCTCAGTCAACATTGTTTCACTCAGGCTGTTGCAGATACAAATCCAGACCTCTGTTTATGCATAATTTCCATTCTATGTATTAGGACAGGATTTTAAAATCTTCCACGTGGGCCAACTGAACAGGCCATTGTGGTTGATTTACCGTGACCTTTGGTAAAACCCCAAAACCATGATCCCCAGAAAGGCTCTCTGCTCAGAGATGCACAACCAGATTTTACCCAGGTGTGGGCTCCCTCCATTTCACCTCTGTTGCACCTTCTTAGCAAGCCATTCTTTGCCTAAGTAGATGTGGCCTCCCTCCGGTTCAAGTGCAGAGATGTTACAGAGACCTGTGGGATGCAGGGTTCCCTCTCAAAGTCCACTGACAGCTTCTGACGCTGCACAAGTCCAGCTCAACATTCTTCCTAAGAAATAAAGACTTCTGACGCTGCACAAGTCCAGCTCAACATTCTTCCTAAGAAATAAAGACTTACCTGGTAGTTAATCTGTGTTGTTCCTGGAGACCCTTGCATGAAATTGCCCATTAAGCCCAGACAGGTAGAAAAATAAAGTAGATATACTTTTTCTCTTTCTCTTTTAGATGCCCACACAAGCCTGAGAAATTCAATCTAACATCCAAACTCAAACTTTTCAGTTCAAATTCCCTTTCCTTTCAAGTCAAATTTGACATTTTGATGCAAATAAAATAAAGACTTAAAGATTATTCCAAAAGGATTTATTGAATAATTTGGACACCAAGCATGCTTTCTGGAAAACAGAGGTCAATGATTTAAGTGTAAATGAATCCTGAACATATGGCTCACATTTCCCTTAATACACACGTGGGTTTCAAATTAAAGGACATGATGAGGAAGAAGCTTTCTCTGGCTGTGCCATGACAAGAACACCGGGAAACAAAGTGGTCCATGTGCCATCAATCCAAAGCATATTCATGTTTGCCCATCTTTTGGTGACAAAATCCCACAGACTAGGAAGTCAATGTTAAAGTTAGGGCAGACTGTCTTGAGGACACGAGAGGCACGAATTTCTAGAAGCCTTTTTCTTCCCAGAGATTGAACTTTTCATAAGCAACACAATTATTTCATTCTACTTAAAAAGAGAGGTGGCCGGGGAATTCTCTCAAAATGTCCTGACTCGGTTTCCCATGGAATATTAAAAGTATGCTGTAGGCACAGACTTCAGTTTGCAGGTTTAACCCCAGGGAGAGAAAATTACGGTTCCCTCCATTTATCCATGAACCCTGCAGCTGGCAAAGGCTGTACTCTGTTAGTAATTACACCGAACAGATGAGGGACTTTTTTAATTTTTTTTTTATTTTGACCTGCAGTTAAACAAAATTTGCTTGTTTTATTTTTGGTTAAAAATGATGAGGCAGCAGCGACCCCGGTTTCACCCCAGAGCTGTTGATTTTTCCCCCTCCTTCCTAATTTGTTTCAGACTACGAGTGCACGGAGTTTCATTTTAGTGGGAAACGTTCGCTGCCAAGACCTTCAGGGGTTTTATCTGCAGTTTATTTTGTTAACTACAAGTTTAAGATTGTTGTGAGCGTCCCTCCTCCTCTTCCTCCTCCTCCTCCTCTGTTTTTCTTCCAAATTTTCCAACAAGAAAGTTTGTCTTCGGCTTTGAGAAAACATATGTAAGGCAGAAGAGAAGGAAAGATGACTTTTGGAGAATCCAAAAATCAAGGAAGGGATAAAACTTAAGTGGCAGACATGAAGAAAAGGAAAAAAAAAAAAAAAAAAAAAAAAA
>CABHPQ010171179.1:0-31226 GCA_902168405.1 Peromyscus aztecus
CAGTGTCATCCACTCAGGTTCCAGATTAGCCACCTCCTGATCAGGGCATCTAACAGGGCTTCTTCTTATTTTCACAGTCCCCGAGGCGACAACCACTCCCAGTCCAGGTGAGTCCATCTGTCCTTCAAGTCTCACGTGTCCATCTTTCTCTGCTTGGCTCACGATACCTGGCAGTAGCTCCAGAATGGGCAGGACCCTACAGCACTATTCCTGTCCCAGAACCTTCTGTTCTCCTTGAAGTAGAAAGGCAGCTTCTGAGGAGCTCCCAGGACCCCCTGCCTGGCCCGGTGGAATAAGAAAGTTGCAGTAATTAATCTGCGTTACTAAGCGGTCTCTCCTGGGGCTGTTAGGCTCTATCTTGGGCAGAACTTTGTCTGGTCCATGAACTGTATATTGAGGGACAACTGAAGACTTCTCATGATATCATTTAGGAGAGGATTTAAGCTGCCAGTAGGGTCTGGGCCACCTTCCTATCCCTTGGTGGGCATCCACAAGCGTGGTGTAGGGCATTACTGGCTCTCTATGAGTCCTTTTCTCCCAGCTGCAATGACTCCCTGGTCCCTGCATTCCATGTCCCAGCTACAGTGAGTTTCACCCTTGCTTCATACTTCCGCACTCTAATCCAGCTTTGTTTTCCTCTCTAGTTTGGTGGACGACAACAACTTCCTATGGTACGTACTTTAGATTAAACTAAAGCACTCCACAGTACTCTAACCAACAGGTTGGAGAGAGGGGTGCATATTCCTGGCCTTACTTGGAATCTGTGGTAGAGCAAAGATGAGAGGAGAGAGAGAGAGAGAGAGAGAGAGAGAGAGAGAGAGAGAGAGAGAGAGAGAGAGAGAGAGAGAGAGAATGTAGAGGGAGAGACACTGAGACACTAGGGCTAAGTCTAAGGTATATCTTTCTAGGGCATGCCCCCAGTGGCCTACTCTACTCAACCAGATCCATTACCTAATTACTAGATCAAGTGATTAATCTATAAATCTGTTCAGAGCTCTCAGCATCCAATCACAGGACTGGAGTCGTGAACTCCAAGTCTTTAGTAACGAGCTTATTGGTGGACATTTTCTACCAAACCATAATGCTATCTTTGTGAGAAGGTTGCAGCCCTGGACGCCATGAGTTAGGATAGGTAAAAAGAGCTGCAGAGCCATGTTCCTTGCTCTCTATGTCTCCATTCACAGAGAGATCCAACTACTCACCAGAAAATCCAAACATCCTTGGAAAAAAAACCCGAGATGGGGGCTAAGAATCTCTTTGCATCCAGAGTCCATGAACCCTGGCACAGGTCCAAGTGGCCTATTCCCCACCATTGTCTGCTAGTCAGTGAAAGCAAGCGTTTACAAGCTTAACCAGTGAACTCCAGGTTCAATGAGAGACCTTGTCTCAAGACACAATGAATACTCCCTCTCTCTGTCTCTCTGACTCTGTCTCTGTCTCTCTCTGTCTCTCTGTCTCTCTCTGTCTCTGTCTCTCTGTCTCTGTCTCTCTCTCTCTGTCTCTCTCTGTCTCTCTCTCTCTCTCTCTCTCTCTCTCTCTCTCTCTCTCTCTCTCACACACACACACACACACACACACACACACCCCTTAGGCTTCAGTGAGTAAGCCAGGGCTAGGCTGACTTTTATTGGGTTCCCAACTTGGATATTGTGCCACACATTCCTCCTCCTGTCAGGCAGCTGTGTGCTGTGTTCTGGGGTTCATCAGCATTTCCTCTCTTTCCTGACAGTAAACTACACCTGCGGAGGTTTCCTGACCCAACCCTTTGGGAACTTTTCCAGTCCATTCTACCCCAGGAACTACCCTAACAATGCCAGATGTGTGTGGAACATTGAGGTCCCAAACAACTACCGTGTAACTGTGGTCTTCAGCGATGTGCAGTAAGTGTGGGTGTAGAGCAGATGTTAGAGGGAAAATTTGGGGTGCTTTGAAATTCAGGGGATGATAGTCAAGGTGACATTTAAAATAAGGGTTCCAGTTTTGATTTGGAGAGTAGCCCATGGAGGGTGGTGGAATGGGAGCAAGAGCACAGGAAGTTGAAAATATTCTGACTTAAAGTCCCAGGGCTGTCCTGAATTTGCTGCATGGCCATGGGATGCCACTCTCCTAAGCCTCAGCTAGAGAAGGGGCCAGAATGTCTGCTTTTCTCATCTTGTTGATCAGGAGGTCATCAGAGAATGTGCAAATACTGGGAAATGTTTGCAGTGGGAGTGAGGGTTTGGGCTTGGCAATGCTAGTCTTAGGGGCACAATGTACAAATGTATCTGTTCAGTGCAGCCCTTTCCTCATCGGCCCCTTCCTTTCTGAGTCCTCAGGAGCCAGGGTGCTAGTGTTACTGATGCATATGGAGAGTTCCTATCACTCATATGCTTATTAATGAAAATGTTCTTGAGCAGAGAAGATGTCTACAAAAGCCCATTAATATTTGCTTCATTCTGGGAAGCGAGTGGCCCAGATAGCTAAGAAACTATACCCGTATTCGCTAGCACCCCAACAACAGTGTCCACTGCTTGTGACCTTTCATGAACTATGGTTTTCCCATGCAGAGCTCCATGTGGACATCACCACTACCCTCTTCAGCATAGTGCACAGTGTTCATCTTAGGAGATGAGAAACCTGAGCCTTGGAGAGGTTCAGTGTTTCGTTCTTTCATTATTTATCTCTATCACTATGAATTCATTGATATTTGTTTCATTCTGGAAGGGACCTGGGAGCACTTTGAAGGAACAAATCGAGATGTTCTCTTCCTTTGTTGATTTAAAGGACTGTCAGGAAGGGAGACTATAGATCTTATACATGTGACCTTAGATGGCAGTATGAAGAAGACATGGCATGGTGGCCTTGGCAAGATGAATTCCCCCCGGATTTAAAGACGTCATCTGTTCTTTCAAATAATGACCTTGGTCAGAGTTTCCATGAGCCCTGAGCTCTCATCCATGACTGGACAGTAGAGAACTTAACTGTAACCAGAAGGTTTCTCTGGTCCTGCCCAGTCCCACGGTCCTGCAGCTGCTTATAAAATAATCATTCAGAGGCTTATATTATGTACAAACTGTATGACCTGTGGCAGGCTTCTTGCTAGCTCTTATAACAACCCATTTCTATGTATCTGTAAGTTGCCACCTGGCTGTGGCTTACCGGTACTTTCACATCTTGCTTCTCCTAACAGTGCTGGTGTCTCTCTAGACTCCACCTTTCTCCTTCCTTTTTCTCTCCTTGGATTTCCCACCTGCCTCTAAGCTGCCTTGCCATAGGCCAAAGCAGCTTATTTATTAACCAGTGGGAACAGCATATAATCACAGCGTACAGAAAGACATCCCATAACACTTACCTGCTTGTTTTGTCTCTTCAGGCTTGAAGGGGGCTGCAGCTTTGATTATATTGAGATTTTCGATGGCCCCCACCACAGTTCTCCTCTCATTGCTCGGGTTTGTGATGGGGCCATAGGCTCTTTCACTTCAACATCCAACTTCCTGTCGGTTCGCTTCATCACTGATCACAGTGTCACTCGAAGAGGGTTCCAGGCTCAGTACTACTCGGTCTTTGCCAATAACATCACCAGTAAGTTCCCTTGTCAGAACAAAGGCTTGTTAGGACTGGGGATATCACTGAGAGCCTTCTGCTCCTGTATTGTCCTGGGATTGTAACCTAAAAAATTAGAACACTCCAACCATAGTCCCTATGATTGATTCCCTATATTGTCAATTGAGAGAGGGTGTGTGCAGTTAGTCTTGGGGCATCCAAGACTTGGGACATCTTCTGGACATCCAAAAGAGGGTCAAGGGCCAGCACTGGCTGGTGAGAGTTATACTGGCCTGAGTGTGACGGCAAAGAATAAGAAGGTATAAGATGATGTTCTCAACAGTTAGTGAGAGGACAATGCCAGAAGGAGTTGTGGGTGACACCAGGCTTGAAACTCTGTGACCCTTCCAGGGGATGAGTCACTGGCCATGTCCTGAGACCTGACACATTTGATTTCTGTCTGAAGATGGATAGAGATGGATACCTTAATATGAGCAGCTACTCTAACAGAGAGGTTTTATGGCCCCAATCTGAGATGCTGTATGAACCCATGTCTACATTGCTTGAACATGGTGATAACCAAGGTCTCTTACTCAGCCAGGATCAGAGGCATACACTTTCTCCTTAGCTAAAGGACCTTACCTAGTAACATCACTACTATCTTATTGTACAATTGTTTTACTCCATGGGAAAATGCTAACTTGACAAAATGCTTTGGATATTTAAAATCCTGTCTCCAGTTCCATACTAGAAAATCCTACACATCCAAGAGCCCTCATTGGGCTTTCTTGAGGATAAGGCTGACTGTTAGCCAAAGGGTATTCTTGGAGCCATAGTGACTTCGTTGTGAGCATGTATCTCATGTGTGGACCGTGTGCATTAGGTATCTTGATCTGTGTATCTTTACCTGGGAAAAGACCCTCCCAAGGGTTGTGGGGTTTGGAATCCTGACTCAGTGCACCCTCTGCTCTTGTCTTCCAGGTCTCCTTTGTTTGTCAAATCACATGCAAGCCAGTGTGAGCAGGGACTACCTTCAGTCCATGGGCTATTCTGCCAGGGATCTTGTCATTCCTGGTTGGAATGCAAGTTACCGGTGTCAGCCCCAGATAACACAGAGGCAGGTCATATTCACAATTCCCTACACAGGCTGTGGCACTACCAAACAGGTAAGCCTGGCACTACTCTAGTGAGCATGCTTTCTTTTTTCAAAAATTTACTTTATTTGTGTGTGTGTGTGTGTGTGTGTGTGTGGTGTATGTGTGTGTATGTTTATGTGTGTGTGTGTATATGTGTGTGTATATGTTTATGTGTGTGTGTATATGTGTGTGTATGTGTGTGTGTGTGTATGTGTGTGGTGTATGTGTGGTGTATGTGTGTATATGTTTATGTGTGTGTATGTGTGTGTATGTTTATGTGTGTATGTGTGTGGTGTATGTGTGTGTATGTTTATGTTTATGTGTGTGTGTGTGTGTGTGTGTGTGTGTGTGTGTGTATGTGTTAGTATGCCACTGCCTGCATGTGGAGGTCAAAAGACAACTTATGGGAGTTGTTTCCTTTCTTCTGCCATGTGAGTCCTGGATAGAACGCAGCTTGTTAGGTTTGGCAACAAGTTTCTTTACTCACCGAGCCGTCTCCCCAGCCCCGAGCATGCTGTATCACGGTGACACATGTGCTGCCTCTAGAACCCCGGGGGTCCAGGAGGTATGGCTGTGATGTCATCAGAACGTAATTCATGTGAAGGAGGCAGGAGCCTCTGGTTTGCTAGCCACAGTTACTTCCATATAGGAGGGATGCGGAGGCACAGAGGGGGAAGCCCGGCAGTTTCCACAACTGTCCAACAGAGAGACCAGCCAGCAGAACTCCATTCACACAGCTCCCAGGAGAAGCTCTGGATTTTACAGAGTCTGGGGGCATCTACAGTTTCATTTGAGGTGGGAGAAAGAAGCAGAAGCCCCCTGAATCAAAGATCCAAACACACCTTCTTTCCTGAGTTCTGCAGCAGCAAACAGCTGTCAGACACATTGCTAGGACTTTGAGGAGGCCAGTGTACTGCCGAGTCCTTTCTGCAGGTTCTTCCCCAGACCTGGGTCTGGGGCACAGCAGGATATGATGCCTCTGTTGACCAGGCTGGCCCTGCTCTAGGCTCTGGTCAGTCTGAGGAGGGAGAGACAAGACTAGAAAAGATAAGGAAGGGGTCAAAGAGATTATCCAATGTGGTGATATTGTGTTCCCCAATATATTGTGAACACTAACAAACTTATCTGGGATCAGAGAATAGAACAGCCATTAGATACAGAGGCCAGAAAATGGTGACACACGCCTTTAATTCCAGGAAGTGATGGCAGGAAGCAGAAAAGTATAGAAGGCATGAGGACCAGGAACTAGAGCCTATTAAGCTTTTAGGCTTTTGAGCAGCAGTTCAGTTGAGATCCATTTGGATGAGGACACAGGGGCTTCCAGTTTGAGGAAACGAGATCAACTGAGGAACTGGCGAGGTGAGGTTAGCTGTGGCCTGTTCTGTCTTTCTGATCTTCCATCATTCACCCCAATACCTGGCTCTGGGTTTGTTTTTTTTTAATAAGACCTTTTAAGATTCATGTTACAATCCAAAAGCTTTTATCTCATGTTCAGTGTTTCTGGAAGGCTCACATGCAGAGTAGAGTTCTCAACAACAGACAAGAAGGGGAAGGCTCTAGATTCTGAAAAAATAATTATATGTAAGTTGTATAAGTGCTAGGAACACAGGGGACCTTATCCAGGTTCCAGTCAGTTAGGGGTTCACCCTTCACAGTTCAATGACTATAGTGGAAAGCTTGCTTTCTCTGTCTCTGTCTCCCTCTGTCTCTCTGTCTCTTTCTGTGTGTCTGTCTGTCTCTGCCCTGCCCTGCCCTGCCTTTTTATCCACTATGAAGAGTACAGTGACACTGCCCATGTCACTGTGGTATTATTCTCCTGCCCATATGGCATGTGGGGCTCATGACATGGGATTGGAAGAAGTGCATCATAGCACGCAGGCTGGGAAGAGCCTCGCAGCCCCAGCCTGGTGATGGCGTACTTGTGCTTCCTTCCTTGGAGCCAGACAGTCACCAACATGGTCTTCCGGGTGTTCACGTGTGTCCTCTTGGCCATTGGCCATTGTCCTTGCCACACCCTCTGCCTATCAAAGTACTGCTAGGCCACTGGCTTCATTCTTTCCAGTTGCTTCACAGATGATGTAGCATGAATCTTAAAAGTTCTTATTAATAAAATCAAACCTGAGCCAGGTATTGGGGTAAATGCTGGAAGGTCAGAGAAATAAAACGAGCCACAGCTATCTCACCTCGCCGGATCCTCAGCTGGTCTTGCTTCCTCAGATTGGAAGCCTCTATGTCCTCATATCTGAATGACTCTCTGCTACTGATGCTGTTGCTATACCAAGAAAATGAGAGAGACGTGTTTAGACATCACTCTTTCCTTAAGATGCTCACAGGCCCCAGGCGTAAGGCTCCAGGCATGGCAGCTCTCAGAGATGGTAGACACATTCAATGGCACAAGGCAACAGCCTCCTTATGAGTTTGCTGCTCAGTGAAAGTGAATAGTTCCATAGTAGAGTGAGTCAAGGCAGGAATGGCCTCAGGGTTGCCATAAACCCATTCAGTTGTTCACAGAGGCTCCGGGGAAGTCTCAGCCTCAGGAGTCAAGGCCTGCTTCAGTTATAAGTGTGGATCTCATGGCTTCCGGCTTCCACTGTGCCAATCACCACACTGAGGAAGTCATTAGTCACTCAAAATAGAAAGCGTTCTACACTGATATTACCAGGAACCTCTCGTGAGTATGAGACCAACTGCCCCAAGACCCCGGCGACAGTGAGAACAGGCTCAGAACATCCTGCTCTGAGTCCTGAACCATGGACTTGGTCAGACACACTGCAGACTGAGGGCCATCAAGACTTCTTCATCTTGCTACAAGTAAGAGCAACAAGTACAGATTATCAGGGCCTGCATCACCATGTGCCAGAGAATGTGGGAGAGTGGGGGACATTTGGCTGGTTAAGCTGATATCCATCCTAGGCAACAGCAGCCACAAAGCAGACAGGTGGCACCTCTCTAAGATTCTGTGAGCATCTCCCTGAGTCATTTCCTGCTCATTCTAACCCAAACCAGCACTGACCCGACCTGATCTGCTTTCCTCTGTTAGATTGACAATGAGACCATAAACTACTCCAACTTCCTCAAAGCAGCTGTTTCGAATGGCATCATCAAAAGGAAAAAGGACCTCCACATCCATGTCAGCTGCAAGATGCTTCAGAACACCTGGATCAATACCGTGTACATCACCAACAACACCGTTGAGATCCAAGAAGTCCAGTATGGCAATTTTGATGTGAACGTTTCCTTTTATACATCCTCCTCCTTCTTGTATCCAGTGACCAGCAGCCCATACTATGTGGATCTGGACCAAAACTTGTACCTTCAGGCTGAAATTCTCCATTCTGATGCCTCTTTGGCCTTGTTTGTGGACACCTGTGTGGCGTCACCATACCCCAATGACTTCTCATCTTTGACATATGATCTCATCCGGAGTGGGTAAGGACTTGTGTATGGGACAGATGCAAATTTTTGCCTTATAACTCACACATGAGTAGCCAAAAAGCTCAGGGAATGCAGATTTTTTGCTAACTAAACCTGCCAGGGGTTCAAGCTTAGATAGTTTTCTACATGGGACTTTTGCCTTTTGAGGGGCCCTCATGCTGTGTCCTGGGTCACATTCCTGATTAAGGGGACAGGTTATTAGGCACCATGCCCTGTGAGAAGAGAGGAATGACTCACCAACAGTCACTCAACTGGTTGGCTATCAACTGGGGTTATATCTCCAGTCACCAAACTCTAGCCTTATGGTTAAAAACATGAACATGCCATGGGAAACACATTGATTTGAGAGCAGACCCAAACTAAAGTACACACATCTCTGGGTCAGTTTCTGCGCCACAAGTCAGCTGGAGATAGGGGCAGGGATTAGATATTGGGAAGGTTAAATGAAAAAGGATGATGGACCCTGAGAACACAGCTTAGCCATCTACCAGGAATGCAAGTTCTCCACCCTGGCTCCATGTTGAGGTTGAATCAATGGAGACCAGGTTGGCTGCACTGATCTCTGCTCCAGCTTGCCTGGAGGAGGAGGTGTGATGCTTCTGTACTCTTGGAGGAGGCCTGACAGGTTGGGTGCGCAAGTCCAGCCCCCACTGGGTAATCTCTACCGGTGGGCATGGCACTTCTTCTCAGTGGAATTCCTTAAGATTGGCTGCTAGTTTCCTTCTAACGCCAGTAGAGACAAGGTGCCCCAGGGAAGAGGAAGTGCTGGGTACTGGAGTGGGGGTCCTAGAGAGAACTTGCCAACATGGACATGTAGTTGCAAAGGGGCAGGCCAGGCCTGGTGGAGGGCTCGGCAGAGGGGCCCTAGGAGACAAGTGTCAGGGAGCATGGAAGATGTTCAGCCTACATTTGATTGTCACCTTTTGAGGCCCAGTGACCAGGAAAGGGAAGACGAGGCCATCTCCTTTCCTGTCCTGCCTCTGGCTTGCTCTTGGATTCCAAACTTGAGCTCCCCCGGTTATCCGAGCACACTGATTTGCTGTGTCAACACACTGGTGAGGTACTGGGGCTGCTGGGACTTATGTGCTCACCCCACAACGAGTGTGTGGTGGCACTGAAGGCCCAGGCAGCCAGAATGACTGCAGAGTGCAAGGGTATTAAGATGAGACCAGGCTTGAGCAAGCTAACCGGTTCCTCTCCTTACTTCCAGATGCGTAAGAGATGAAACTTACCGACTCTACTCCTCGCCGTCACCGCGCATTACCCGTTTCAAATTCAGTTCCTTCCACTTCCTGAACCGCTTCCCCTCAGTGTACCTGCAGTGTAAACTGGTGGTGTGCAGAGCATACGATGCCTCTTCCCGGTGCTACCGGGGCTGTGTGGTGAGGTCCAAGAGGGATACAGGCTCCTATCAAGAAAAGGTGGACGTTGTCCTGGGACCCATCCAGTTGCAATCCCCCAGCAAAGAAAGGAGGAGCCTGGGTAGGTGGTTACCCTCAGATCCTACCTTCCAGTGGGGTCCATGATTCTGGTCGATTTGGGATGCTTTTGTCTGTGCTATGGGCCAACACAAACTGCACACCAGTCAATGAATTAGGCCTGGTTGCTGCCTTCCCCCAAGACTCAAGGTCACATGTAGGTCGTAGGCAAGAGAGTTGTGACCTGGAAGGCTTGATTCTCTGGGTTTGGAGCTCCCAGAATCCTTATCTATAAGGTGAGAGAGCTAATGTCTCTTCAGACTGTTAAGAGGTCTTGCTAAAGCAATGTTCCTTAAAATGCCTTGGTCCTTGTCTGGTGCAAGTTACTGGGTGTTTGATGAATGTACTATAGTTTCTGTTGTTAGCATAATTAATGGGAATATTGCTCCTCATCACGGTGGTAACAGGTGTTTTGAATTCACCAGCTGGGTGGGACATGGAAATGCAGGAAACATGAATTGATTGTGACGTCTGGGGGGACTGGCACTAAATGGGCCATTTTACTCCCCACCTAGACCAGGTGGTAGGTGTGATTTCTGCTATGTTGTTTTGTTGTGGGTATTGACTAGGAAATGTCCACAGTGGGACTCCTAGGACTTCTGGCAAGGGCTGGTGTCATGTAGGGAGATATAATAGCCAGGATGACCAAAGCAGAAATGTGTTTGTTATTTTGTTACAAACCTACCCCTAGATCAGGGTATCACTGTCACCTTCTGGGAACCATCTGTGATAGCTTCCTGTCCTCATGCCCCACAGTAGGCCGGTCCCTACACTAAACTGATTCTACACTCTTTCCTCATTCATTCATTCAGTGTTTACCAAAGGCCTATGGCATGGCAGGAGGCAAACAGACAGGTATAGTCAGAGCAGAACTCGTGCGAATCTGGTGCCTCCGCTGGGGTGGGACTGTGTAAAACAGGAAAGTGGGAAAAGCAAGAGGCAGGTGCTGCCCAGTATCTGTTTTCCCTTTATCCTGCAGTCACCACAGTAGCTCAGGTCCTGGAGTCCTTTTGCCTGGGACTCTTGTCACCATTTCCCAACTGGCTTAAATGCCACACCCCTCTCCCCTTACACTCATCTACAGACCCAATCCAGATTCATTCTCCCAAAGCCCAGGTCTGAGTTGCTGTTAACACCCTTCCCTAACTCCCCTGGCTGGCAAGACAATGGGAAATAAATCTCTCTTGCCTCCTGGAAGCTAGCCTCAGTTTTCTCATCTCCCATTTCCTTATTCCTCCCCCACTGAAAGGTTCTGACAAGGACCACCCAGTTCCTTGTCTCCTCTGCCATTCTCTGGCCTGTGTCCTATCCCACACCATCATCTCACTCTCTTTTTTCCCTCAGACTTGGCAGTGAAGGATGTGGAGAAACCAGCTCCAGCTAGCTCCCAGGCAGTCTACCCTACCGCTGCCATCTTTGGTGGAATCTTCCTGGCAGTGGTCCTAGCTGTGGCAGCTTTCACACTGGGAAGGAGGACACGCATTGCCCATGGCCAACCTCCGAGCACTAAGATGTGAAGCAAAGCACACCCCGACATTGGCTCCACATGCACAGATTCCCAGAAAAGATGGAAGACATGAGTGCGTGAGGCTCGGCAACTGAACACACTGTGGCTAGGTTTCCCTTAGCATAAATGCCTGCGTGGCAAAGGATGATGAGATGGCAGAGAAGAAAGGTGTGGGCCAAGTTTTCCCAGGGCCGACGGGCTGAAGACTGGGAGGAATGTCATAGGAAAACGAGATCCCTGTCTACCACCCCACACAACCTTGAGCCAAACATTGGAGCAACAATGTTTTCTCTAGATAGTTTTCCTTTTCACGTTTTTTATAGCTGACTTTCTCAATCTGTAGTGTCAACCTCAGTTTGTCCTCACGACGAGGCAAACTAAATAAAGACTCTTTCTCAAGGCAAGTGTCTGCTTGGTCATTGTCTGCTGAGGTTTACCCACATGCTGACTTCCCTCAAGTTCAGCAACTGTGGTGCCATGGCAACAGAGATGATAAGAGGCCCAGGGACTTTACTTCACGGCTTCCAGAACCTTGAAGAGAACGATCATCTTTAGTTTTCCAAGACTCTTCACATTTCCATTTGTGACACAGTGTTCAGAGCTATGGGCTGGCAAGGGCTTGGAGGGGGGTACAGATGTCGGGGACAGGAGTCCTGTTTGCATGAAGTCTCCAGGGAGAAGTGTGACAGGGCATCGCTGAAGATAAAGGAACGCAGCGGGTTTCAAGGTGGCAGTGAATTAATGAAGCAGAGAGCAGGCCCCAAGCCCCTAGGTACTGTGCTGGCAATGCCAATGTCAGGACCCGGGCTCAGACCCCAGCAGGCAGTTACTAGGGTGATGCTAACTATGAACATGTTGCTAGAGTTAGGTGAGACCTCCTAGAACAAGGGGCCAGAGAAGTCCAGCAGAGACTCAGCCACAGCTGCCAGCTCTGACCAGAGATGACTGAGAACTGCCCATCACCAGCTGTGATAAGTCTTCAGCGGCAGTGGGTGGGGTGGGGGTGGGAACAGACCCCTGAGCCCTTCCAGCATGCAGAGGAGCTAGGAGGCCAGGCCATATCTTGCCAGTTTCCATTCTCCTGGCCTTCATCATCATGTCCAAGGCTGGGAATATCAGGGGAAAGTCCTAATGGGTCACTCACTCTGTATGGGCAAACCTGGAAAACATTGGCAGCACCGTGAAATGTAGACTCTAGCCTGTGGCTAGATGGGAACAGATGTGGACCTGTGTAGAGCCCAGTGACTGTAGGTTGGGTGACACCCTCAAAGGAATGGTAGGCACACAGTGGGTAAAAGAACAGGACACATCAAATCTGTTTTGAGCTGTGTCTTGCACCTTTCTGGGTCAGAGCTTGACTTCCACCTTTCAAGCAGGTAACTCTCCATCACCCTTTGCCATCCCAATTGTGGAAGCTAGAGGGCGCTATAGCTCAACACCAGTGCCATTTTGTTATTGGGCCTCCGTCTCTCCCTCCTTCCTTCCTGTATGAATGATGTGCATATGGGTATCCCGCCTCCCCTTGCCTTGTGTCTGTGACCAAAGTTGACATTCGGTGTCTTCCTTGATAGCTCCTCACTTTATTGAGGTAGGGTCTCACACTGAACCTGGAGCTCACCAATTCCGCTAGGCTTGCTTTGTCTTTACCTTCTCAAGTGCTGGGTTTAGAGGCAGCTGCCATGTCCACCTGAAGAAGCCTCTTTCTTCCTTTGCCCGAGCCTGTCTGTGACTCTCTAGCCCCTAGACTGATTCCAGGCTCCCCAGACAGACTCCAGGACAATGGCCCAGCCCACTCTTTCATCCCCAAGGAAGTTTACAGATCTCAAGTTGCCAGACTCTGGGGCATCAAGGGACTATTGGGTTCTAGCATTTTCCAGCACATCCTCCACTGGTCTAATGCGTACCCCTTAACTTAATGTGCCCCTCCTCCTCCATGTCCTCAGAGTCACACGTTCCTTCCAAGAAATTCTCTCCCCTCTCCTTGCCACCAGGAATCGAGGGCAGCCTGGCTGTGGCCCCTGCTGTAGCCAACTCATCAACCATCAGTATGAAAACCTCTCCCGTCCTCTGACACCTGTAAGAAGGGACCGCTACTCTGCACCATGGGCCAGAACCCTCGGTGCCCGTTAGTTTTCTGTCAACTGGACGCAAGCCAGGGTCATCTGGGAAGAGGGAACCTTAATTGAAAAAATGCCTCTATCAGAATTGGGGCATTTTCTTTATTAGTGATTGACGTAGGAGGACCCAGTCTGCTGTGAGTGGTGCCACCCCTGGACTGGTGGTCCTGAGTTGTATAAGAAAGCAGGCTGAGCAAGCTACAAGGAGCAAGCCAGTAAGCAGCACCCCTCCATGGCCTCTGCATCAGCTCCTACCCCCAGGTGCCTGCCCTGTTTGAGTTCCTGTCCTGAGTTCTTTGGATGATGAACAGTGATGTGGAAGTGTAAGCCAAATAAACCCTCCTCAACTTGCTTTTGGTTATGGCGTTTCACCACAGCAATAGTAACTAACTAGGACAAAGGACGTGCTGCAGTGACCCATTCCCTCCAGCCTGGTCTTATGACACCACCAGCCACATGAGTCTGAGGGGAACACTTCAGACTCAATTCTTAATAGTTACCAGATTGCTTCTGTGGGAGAAAATAATAAGAGCTAGGAATGTCCCATTCTACCGTCTTGCTTGTAATTGTCTCCTACTCTTAAGTGACAAATTCTTTAGCAGAAATAGAGGTGTGATTTGTGTTAACCTTGAGACTAGTAATAAGATATATGTATATCTCACATGTGTGCTGCACAGGATCAGCGGAGATAGGAAGGACAGTGTGGATACCAGATTGACTTTTTTTGCACTGAGAGAAATAATTCCTAAGTTTGTGACATTTACCTTTGGCTAGCTATGAGCACGGTACTCATTAAGGCAGATATGTAAGTGGCTAATGCTTTTCTCTGCATTAGGAGCCTTTGGATATCATCACGGCTCTTAAGAGGAGGACAGCTTTCTAACTCTTGAAAGGCAATCTCTCTCCTCTTTGAAAGCATTTCAGGTTCAAAGAGGGGAAATTTCCCCTCTAAGCAGGAAAGGGTACCTCACACTCTCCACAGAATATCAAAAATAACTGAAACAACCCCTAATAGGCAGTGAGTTGGATTGTTAGAAGCTGTGAGGGAAAAGGCTTTCACGGTAATAGCTGATTTAAAAGCTAAAAGCTGTGCCCCTCGCCGGGCAGAGGATTTACCAAATGGTAAGTAACAGGCTTATTTGAAGTGCAGGGAACATCCAGGATGCATTTGGGTCTATACACGTGTGTTCCACCGTGTGCTCTTCATGTTACAATTACTGTAGAATACTTGAGGAAAATAGAAATACAATCAGGGCACTGATTAATCTCTGTAGGAATATGGATATTTTCCCTGAGAACAAAGTCTTTTGGACTTCTGGGTCAACGTCGCTTGGATTTCTGAGTTTGTATCACAGATTAGCAATAATTACTCATAACAGCATTGTGGTTATTTGTTCCAATGGAGAATGAAATTGTCAATGTAGTTGCTAATATATGTGTGGTTCATTGATTCAAGCTGTGTTCTGGTTTTCCATGGTTGGTTGAATTTTTGAAAGCTGAAGTGGTGGAGTTCAAAGTCAGGGAAGACATTAGGAATAATTTCATGTCAATACTCAGGATGGGCATTCTTGAAGTGGAATATTTTGCATGCTTCCCTCTGATTATTCTTGTTACTTTTTTGGATGAGATTTTTTTGGTAGCTGTGACTGCTTTGGAGATTTTGGTGAAGCACTAACTGAGCTGAGCACTAATCTCTACCTCCTTCTCCCACATACACACTGTCTGTCTGTGTCTACCATCTATCTATCTATCTATCTATCTATCTATCTATCTATCTATCTATCTATCTATCTATCTATCTATCATCTATCATCAATCTATTATGTATGTATGTATGTATGTATGTATGTATGTATGTATCTATCTATCTATCTATCTATCTATCTATCTATCTATCTATCTATCTATCTATCATCTATCTACTATATTTTGTCAGAGAGACCTGGAAGGAGCTTCTTAACCATTTACCTCAGCTGTTTAGCATCTCCCAGAGTGAACAATCTGAGAAAGTCTTCTCAACCTGGGGGAGCCAGCAGGTAACAGACTGTGTTCTTCTGATTCTCTAAGAGGCAGGCACTTTATGTATTTAGGACCCCTTGCAGTGGCAGGTCTGAGAAAGCCAGTCTCCAGTGGGTGTAAAGGAGTATGGGAATCAACTTCTGAAATGACATACAAAGGCGGCAGCCTGACAGCAGTCAGGTACCCTGGCACTCCTGCATGCCCTGGTGTTCCTCTGCCCGCTCTAAGAGCTGCCCTGCCCTTTGGTAGGCAGCAGATGGCGAGCAGCTCTTCTCAGCCCCCTCAGCATCACACTTCACTTTGTTTCCTTGTTCCAGGGCTTATCACATCCATGTCTGCATCAGTCACGGATATGGATGGTGGGGCTCCTGCCCATCACTTATACCTTCTCTTCATTGCTCTCGGGCTAGTTTCCAAGCAGAGTTTGGACTCAGTTTCCTCTTGGGCATGTTGTCTAGTGGGATAGGAATGGATAGCTGGACAAACTGGAGTTCTCTATTAAGATGGAGGGGGACCGTGCAGAGGAGGCTGCTTACAACACACCCTTCAGTCCTTCCACTCTTCTTTGTGGAATGAAAGTGAGGCTACTGGGGGGGGGGGGGGGTGCCTGGGGCAGCACAGAGAGTAGATGGGGATGGATGATGTTAGGAGGTCTGGACAGACAGATGGCTCAAGTTTTATAGGGAAGTAGAGGAAAGACCCACAGGAGAGATGTGTGAGGCTGTTTAAGGACAGTTTTAGAAACAGTGTGGCCAGGACAAAGATCTGGGGCACAAAAATCCCCAGAAACCGAGTCTAATCCAGACGTTTCTGCTGAGAGGACATTGTGACATGGACTACCAAAACTTTGATTTCTGGGTGTCTCTGGAAAACACAGTCCTTTTTTGTCTCCCCAGGCAGCCATGGCCATGTGTTGTGAAATACTAATTTCACTGGACAAAGAGGTGTTGCATTTGTTTATGCTGTGGAATATTACCTTAACTGTGTAAAGGTGTGTTACTTTTGTTCATGCTGCATTTGTTTAATTATGTAAAGATGTGTTGCATTTGTTCACCTTGCCTGCCTAAGGCACCTGGTTGGTCTAATAAGGAGATGAATGGTCAGTAGCTAGGCAGGAGGGCCATAGGTGGGGCTGCCATGCAGAGAGGATAGATAGGAAGAGGAATCTAGAAAGAGAGGAACAAGAGGAGGAGAGAGGAGAGAATGCGGGACGTGCCTGGGGCCAGAAGCTCCTATCTGGGCAGTTAGGGTGATACCTCAGTATTTCCCTGAGGGATAAGCTTTACACAGTGAGCTCTTTCTTTCTGGTCTTGATTGGAGGCAGCAGTGGTCTTGCTCTGTTCTGAGGTCAGAATGGCAAAGCACAGCATGCATCCCAGGACAGGGTCCACTGTTGACAGACGTCGGGAGGGGTGAGGACGGGAACTTCAACGATGGATGGGATGGGAAGCCTACAGTCTGTCAGTGTTCTGTTGTGGGGCTCATCTACCACTGGGAGAGGAAAGGGAGCCCACCCACCTGGGTCCTTCTTTCTCTCCTATGTCTTCAGCAGAGCTCAGGCCAGTTGCTAGAGATCTACAAATGGAGGGATTCAGTTGCTTTCAACCACATGTGCAGCTTTTCCCCTCTGACTCCATCGTTTTATTAATTTAATCTTGTCATTAATGTCTGTTAACATCTTATATGCCAGTTTTATTGATATATAATTTACATACCATGCAATCCACCCACTTAACGCTTATAACCCAGGGATCTTTAGACTATTGGCAGAATGGTCCAGCATCATCACAGTCAGCCATAGTCAGCCTTCATCCCTTCCAAAAGAAATACCAAATCCACCACAACTCACTCCTTATTTGTTCCTACTGCCACTCCAAACTTCAGTAACCACAAACCTCATTTCTAACTCTGAATTTAGCTCTTCTGGGCATTACACATGAACAGAAGCACAAAGTGTGTGGCCATTCATGGCTGGCTTCATTCACTTAGCATGATACTTCTGTAGTCATGATTGGATCTTGAGCAGTTCCTACTTTCACACACCTGAAAAATACTTCATTGCATGAACATGGCCACTTTCATTTTACCTTCCATCATCATAGGGGCATTTTGGTGATTTCCACTTTTGAGGCTACTTTAAGGAAATATGTCATGAATATTCATGTACAAGCTTGTGTGTGGACACATGTTCTGGGTTCTACTGGATGTGTACCCAGTGAGGGAGCACTATGTATAACCCTTTTGAGCATTGCATTGTTGGACTGTTGCATAAGGACTTGTATCGTAGACTTTGTAACCATGGACACTGCCATGGGAACGAACCATGAGGATCCTAGTGTGATATGTAATAAATGGAGATACATGTCTGTCCGTTTGGACAACCCTACTCCCAAGGGATCAGCTCCTAGATCTTTGCTGTTCCACCTGGGCTTGTTTCTGTAGCTAGAGTGACATTCAAAGGGTTCTTGTATAAATCAGTTAGGGGAGTGGGAGCTGGCCCTGGTTCTGTCGTTGAAATCTAGTGAAAGTAGGCAAGGCCTTTAGTCTCAGTTACTCACCTGTCTTCAGATTCCTAGACTGTCTCACTTCCCAGGCATGAGGTCCGTATATTAGAGGAGGCTGGAAACCTCCTCAAGCAGGAAGTCATGTTGGACCATGGTCAATTAGTTATTCTTGTAGCTAAAGTTTTTCTGGTCCTGTCTGGTCCACAGTCAGGACAAATCTCTCTCACCCGCCAGTCCTGCAGTTGCTCAGACCCAACCAAGTAAACGCACAGAGACTTATATTACTTATAAACAGAGACTTATATTACTTACAAACTGTATGGCCGTGGCAGGCTTCTTGCTAACTGTTCTTATATCTTAAATTAACCCATTTCTATTAATCTATAAGTTGCCACGTGGCTTGTGGCTTACCTGTATCTTACATGTTGGTACTCATGGTGGAGGCTGGCAGCGTCTCTCTGACTCAGCCGTCCTGTTTCTAGAATTCTTTTCTCTGTTTGTCTCACCTATACTTCCTGCCTGGCTACTGGCCAATCAGTATTTTATTTATACAGAGTGATATCCACAGCATATTCTTCCTTGGAAACTTACAGGATAGAAAAGAAGGAGCTATTGTTTCCCAGAGCCTTGTTGAGAAAGACAAATGTATCTAGTCACTTTACTCTCCTTTTCTAGACCACCCAGGGGACCTGGTAGTCCCCCAGAAGCTTCACCCTGGCCAGTGTCACTCAAGGTGAGGAGACAGATTTCAGTAGTGTCTCACACATAGCCCCAAGCCACCAGGCTGACTTCTCCCTGTTGCTGGAGCCAGGCCCTGCTCAGGATGAGTGTCTGTAACCTTTGTTTGGATATTACTAACAAGGATAGACAGTATGTAATTCCTGAACCCTCTCTATTCCATGAGACTCTCCACTCACTGTTCAACTTCAGAATTTTGTAGTTTGCTCAATACAAAGAAGTCCCATGATAGACAGGCTGTAAGAGACTCTCCTCCAAACGAAAATGTCTCACTTCTTTAGTGCAAGAGAAGGAAGGGGTAAAGAGGTGATTGCCTGTCACTGGGAAGATGCCTTCTTTATGGGTATGTGTACATGTGAGTGTGTGTGTGTGTGTGTGCATGCAAATGTGAATGTACTTTTGTATGTGGGGATGTTGAATTTCTTTTATTTTCCACTAGTCCAGATTATAAGCTGGGCCTGGAGGCATAAGTTTAAAATCCGAGTTACTTGGAAAGGAAAGGCAGTTCAGTCTGGACAACTTAGTGAGATCCTGTATTAAAAACAAAAAGTAAGGGGCTGGAATGATGGCTCAGCAATTAAGAGCTCTGGCTGTTCTTCCAGAAGACCTGGATTTGAGTCCCAGCAACTACATGGTGGCTCCCAACCATTTCTAACACTAATGCCAGGGGATCCAACACTCTCTTCTGGCCTCCATGGGCACCAGGCACATATGTGATACATAGACATGCATGCAGGAAACATCAGAGCTTTGTCATTGGAGGGAAACCCCTTCACTTGCTCTAGATGCCCCTCCCCGCCAAAAACTGAAGTTCCTATCTATGCCCAAGGCTCTGGTTGAGCCAGGAGATACTTTGACGGAGGCTGAGAATCCATTTCCTGTCACTCACATTTTGGATTGCCTCTTCGTGCCAGGACTCGGTATTTGATGGGCAACTTCAGTTTTACAGCGAATACCCAGGATCAGGAAAACAGCCCGGCCAGTGGGGGCATGCCTATCATTTAGAACTTATGATCGTGGTGAGGTGGGAGCTGTATTGAAGAGTTGCTGGAAACAAGGAAGCCTTAGCAGCAGGGTCTCATCTTGGAGACACTGTGGAGACAGAGCAGGAGAAGCCAAGGAGCTCAAAAGAAGAGCAGAGAGGAAGGGCCCTGGGACACGGTGTGCAGGAGAAATGAAGAGCAGGAGACTTGCTTATGCTCTGGGCTCTCTAGCTTCAATAGGGGCAGCGAGCAGCCCTCTGCTTGAGTGCTTTGCGGGTGTCCTCTTCTGGCAGCCAGTAGATCTTAATGGCGTCACTCGGGTGGATTCCCCGTGATATAAAATCCTGGTTCATGAGCATCAGGTCTCCAGGAAAGCCAGTGATGGGGAAGAGGTTTCTGTTCGTCAGGCCCGTGATGCGCCGCTCCTGTCTCTTCACAGGGAGGAAAGTTTTCCGATCATTCCGATGACACACCAGACAGCCTTTGGGCTCTTCTGACTTGAAAATCACGTTCATTGTGATTTCCCGTGGGTTTGTGGGTTTGAACTCTGCCTCCCCTTTCTCCTCTTGGCTGGCTTTATCAGAGCTATCCCTGTCATAGTTGCCCCCCTCTTCCCTGGACTTGACTGCTCCTGTGGTACCCGGCTCTGCTCCCGACAGCAAAGTGGCACTCCGGAGCCGCTCGAGGTATGGAGAAAACTGCTTGTTTCTCAGGGCTCGTGCGAGCTGCATCCTTTTTATGTGTTTGTCGATGTCGATCACCTCTCGGTGGGGCATTTTAAACTCCTCCGCAGGTATGACCACCTTTGCTGTCCATATTTTTTCTGGGGGTCCACACACAGTGCAAGGAGAAGAGGACTCTTTTCTATATTTTTTTGCCATTTTGTAATCTGATGACTGTGCCTGCAGTTTCCTCAGCATCCTCCACTCTTTCCTCTGCTGGTCAGCCAAATATCTTCTTGTTGCTATGGTGTGAACGCCACCGAGATGCTGAACATGGAAAAAAAAAGATGGTTAAAAATCTCAATACCTAGGGGTAGACAGCCACCATGGGAAGAATTAGCTAGTGGCTGATTCTCCTCCACTGCTAAGAGCATTGAATCCCTTATTAAATAGGAAAGCGGGTAGACCTTGGAAATCACATAGGCCTGGGTTCAAAGCCCGGCTCTCCTTCCATCCACTGTGAATTGAATCATTTTATTGACCTTACAAAGGTTATTGTGAAGTCTCAAAAGATGATGTGTGTGAGAGCAACTAGTGTGTGTGTGTGTGTGTGTGTGTGTGTGTGTGTGTGTGTGTGTGATTTTCTTATCACTATGACTAAATAATACCGGGCAAGAAGGAGTCTAAGGGAGGAAGCATCTACTCTGGCTCACAGTTTGAGGGGACACAATTTATTGTGGTAGGGCGGACACGGTGGCAGGGGGCTCCATGGTGGTGGGGGCATGGAGCAGCTTGCCTACATCTCAGGGGATCAGAACAGGAGCCAAGGCCAGGCAAAAACCAGAAGGCCCACCCTCTTAGTGACCTTGTTCAGCTAGACCTCACCTCCTAAAAGTTCCACAACTGTGCCACTAACTGAGAGCCCTATGTTGAAAGGCAAGAGCTTCTGGGGACACGTCATGCTCAAAGTGTAACCCAGTGCCCAAAAGAAGAGCTGAGGACCCAGAAGCTTTGTCTTTATCATTGAGGTTTGCCGCTTATCCTTATTTCTGTTTTTTCCCTTTTTATTTTTTTGACTATTTTTTTAAAAGATTAACTTTGTTTTCAAGTGTGTGTGTGTGTGTGTGTGTGCATGTGTGTGCAGGTAACTGTGGAGGCTAGAAGAGGATGTTGGATACCCTGGAGCTACAGTTATGTGCAGTTGTAAGTTGCCTGACTTGGGTGCTGGGAACTGAACTCTGAAAGAGCAGTTTAGACTATCTTTCCAGCTCCTGATTTTTATTTTTTGACAGTTTCATACAGGGGTATAATGAACATTTTCACCCGTTACTTGCTCTCATCCCTCTCTCAATCCCACTGAATTTCTTCTCCTTCCATGCAAGTCCTCTTTTCGTGTCTTTTTTCCTTTTTCTTTTGGTTTCTTTGTGACCCACCACCTCTAATTCGAGTTGTTCACATGAGCATTGGAGGAAGGTTTTTCCCTGGGGCATGGGCAACTTACCAGTGGTTACATCACTGAAGAAAATGACTTCTCTGCCTCCGCCCCCACTATTAGCTGCCTAGAGAGAGGTGAGGCCTTGTGAGACCCTCTCCTACCATGTCTAAATGTTGATGGGTGCCATTTGTGCAGAACTCGTGTGGTATTAAAGGACCAAGGGTTAAAACACACGAGCCTATGGGAGACATGTCACACTCAAAGTACAACATAGTGCCAGGTAAGTACTTAAGAAATGGCAGTTTCATAATTTATTATCACAGTTACATAAAACACAGTGTATTTTAGTGTGTGTTTCTGTTTGGTGTAAGTATTGCCAACATATAGGGGGAGGGTGTATGTCCTGTGCATATGCATTCAGAGACCAGAAAAAGACAGTAGGTACCTTCCCCTACCACTTTCCTCCATATTCCTTTGAGACATAGTCTTTCACAGAACTAGAAACTTGCCCTTTTGTTTAGGCTGGCTGGCCGGCAATCTCCCAGGGTCCACCTGTCTCTGCTCCCAGTGCCAGGGTTACAGTACACACAGCCATGCCTGGCATTTTTAAAAGGTGCTAAGGATTCAAATGCAGGCCTTCATGCTTGTACAGCAAGGGTACTCACCCTCTGAGCCATTCTTCCAGCCCTGCTTATGACTGTACTCCTGATTGGGATGTTCAGAGAGTGAAATCTATCAGTAGACACAGCCAACAGGAGCTATTGTGGAAACGTCTGTGATTGGTGGATTTTGAACCCTGGGATTCCCCTCACCTCTGCAAGCAGACTCTAGAGGGACTCAGTCCATGCAAACTTGAGGGCACTTACCAGGATCTCTCGTTCCATCGGAGAATATTTTCCAAGGGCAATGCGTGGGTCTGATTTGTAGAATGCCGTCCATATCCTGGAAGGCAGAGGGCCAATGGGTTAGAGCACTGGAAAGGGCCTTTCTAGTTTCTTCTCGTGGTGAGAAACCCACAGGTGGTAGTTCTACATTAACTAGGCTTGAGGACACCTAGGAAAGGACTGGGTACCCAAGCCCTACTCACCCCAGAGGTGATGCAGTACAGAAGTCCTCTTTCCGGTATGGAAAATCTTGAGCTACTAAGGGATAGCTGGCACTGGGGACCTTGGATGGCTTTCTGTTATCTTGCTCTTCCTCAGCAGTGGTCCCTTCCTGGGCCTTCAGATGTGCGGCTCTCTGGCTTCTAAACCTCTGAAAGCGATTTTCCCACTCCTTAATCATACTCCGGCAACAGGTTAGGGCAGGAGGTGTTACTGCCTGGAGTTTGTGTCCGAGACAGTTTAATGGGAGCTCAAGGGACAGTCAGAAGCACTTAGCATGTCATAACTGGCTTAGCCAAGGCCTTATTGTGAAGTCTGTTAAATGACTCTTGGGTAAAACACTGCCTCTCTGTGGCAGGCAGGCTGGAGCCCAGGAAGAAACTGGGCCGAGTGTGACTGGGAGGCAGTGCAGCTGCTCAGTTCTTATGGGATGAAGGAGAAGACTTTGCATCGATGCCTACTTAAGGTGGTTATTGGGGTGCTGTCTTTTTTCTTCATAACCATAGGTTTTCTTTCCATATTTTTGGTCAAATAAATTACAAATATTTACTCCTACACCTTTCTATTAAACTTTTTACACATACCTTTCTATTTTATACACTTTCCTGTTCTGTTTTTTATTTTATGTATTTGCATGTGTGTCAGAGTGTATGCATGGATGTCACATGCATTCAGTGCCTGCAGAGGCCAGAAGAAGGCACCAGATCCACTGGAATGGAGTTACAGATGGTTGTAAGCTGTCATGTGGGTGCAGGAAACAGAACCTGGGTCCTCTTCTACAAGAGTAGCAAGTACTCTTAGCAACTAAGCTACCTAGTCCTACTTTTCACTTTTTTAATGTTTATATTTAAAATTTTATTTTATTTAATTAACATTTTTTTCATTTACCTTACATACCGGCCACAGTTCTCCCTCCCTCCTCTCCTCCCATTCCCTCCCTCTGACTCCCATCTACCTCCCTCCCCAACCACTACTCTGTCTCCATTCAGAAAGGGGCAGGCCTTCCGTGGGCTTGAAAACAGACAGCATGGTACATCAAGTCAAGCTCTTCCCCCTGCCAAAAGGCTGGGTGAAGTAATCCAGCCTGAGGAACGGGTTCCCCAAAGCCAGTCAAGCGCCAGGGACTGGCCCCTTCTCACTTTCTTAAAGGTGGCTTTTGGTGAATGGAAGTTCCTATGTTTATGCCAGGTGCACTCTAATTATTGATATTTCCCTTCATGGTTCACGCTTTCCTTACATTGTATGAGAAATTGTCGCCTATCCAAAGCAGGAATGACACTCACACTCACACACTTGTAATTAACTCTAGGATAATCATTAATATGATAATGATTAACTGCCCTTTCCATTTCTTTTAAGTATATTTCCAAGTTCTTTTTGTAATGGCTGTTAAGAAGTATGTGCGTTTGTGAGCAAGCCAGAGGACTCCCTTCTCTGTATCCACAGTTGTCCCTGCAGCCACCATCCTGGACTCTGGCTCCCTCTGGCAGGATCTTACAGCTTATATCTACTGCTCTGCTCATGATGCAGCCAAGCACTCGACAGAAGACACTGGAGGGAAGTGGGATTTACACTGGCTCACAGTTTCATCATGGTGGGGAAGGCATGGTGGAGTGGTCTAGCCGGAGTGGTGGGAGCTCATTGTTGCTGCAATACCGCAGCTCAGGAAGTGGAGGGCTCAGGCTGGAGCCAGGGTAGATATCTCCTTCAAGCCTCAGCCCTGGCAACCCACTTCTTTTAGCTAGGCCACAGTCCCCACGTTTCTACAACCTCCTAAAGTATCACCGCCACTTGGAGCCCAAGGGTTCAAACACGAGACTATCAGGGGCGTTTCATACTCAACCATTAAAGGATGATTCCCAAGGCCCACCTGCCATCTCCAAGACTAAGCAATAGGTTCCTGAAATATAGGGACCCCTTTCTGACACTGAATCAGACACAAAGCAGAGTCTACATAGAATCTTCACCAACCTTCCCCTGAGGGGTTCAATGGAGATGTCCCTCGCCTTGTTCTCCTCAAAGGTGCCTGTGAGAGGCTTTGCGATGTTTTGAATGGGATATCCCCCATATTCTTAGGCATTTGAATACATTGTCGACAGTTGGTGTCAGTGTTTGGGGAAGGTTAGGAGGTGTGGCCTTGCTGGAAGAAGTATGTCACCGTCACCAAGGGCAGGCTTTGAGGCTTCAAAAGCCATTTTCCATTCCCAACTTAATCTCTCTCTGCCAGCTGCTTGTGGTGTGAGATGTAAGCTTCCAGCTGGTCCTGCTGCCATGCCTGCCTGCTGTCCTGCTTTCCCACCATCATGGTGATGACCTCTTATCCCCCTGGAACGTAAGCCCCAGATTAACCCTTTCTTCCTCATGGGGATTTTTATCACACCAAGAGGAAAATAACTAATATAGTCTTCTTTTGGTTTCTTGTGCTGCTAAGATTCACCATGAGGCATGAGCAGTACTTTCCTGAAGTGTAGGCCGACATTGTGCTGGCTGAGTTTATACCAGGTTGACACAAGCTAGAGTCGTCTGGGAGGAGGGAGCCTCAGTTGGAAAAATGCCTCCATAAAATCAGGCTGTAGGCTAGCCAGTAGGGCATTTTTTTCTAAATTAGTGATTGATGGGGGAAGGTCCAACCCATTGTTTGTGGTGCCACCCCTGGGCGGGTGGTCCTGGGTTCTATAAGAAAGCAGGCTGAGCAAGCCATAAGTAGCAAGCCAGTAAGCAGCGCTCCTCCATGGCCTCTGCATCAGCTCCTGCCCCCAGATTCCTGCCCTGTTTGAGTTCCTGTCCTGACTTCCTTCAGTGATGGACTATGATGTGGAAGTGTAGGCTGAATAAACACTTTCCTCCCTGTCTTGCTTTTGGTTATGTGATATGGCAGGCATTCATCTTCAAATTAGGGCCAACGTCTTAGTTTCACTTCCCATTGCTGTGATAAAATACCCTGATAAAAGCAGTTTAGGGGCGAAGGGTTTGTTCTAGCTCATGAGTCGAGGTACGGTCTATGATGGTGGGGAAGAAAGGCAGCAGGGCCTTGAAGCAGCAGGGTGTACCACAACTAGCCACGAAGAAGAGAGCTGGTGAAGGCATGCATGTTGCTCAGTTCCCTTTCTCCAGCAACGCAGCCCAGGATTCCACCCAAGAAATGGTGACACCGTAGTGACTGCTCCAGAGGTGCTGGAACCTGGGAGAATGAATGGGCGCCGACAAATGAGGCCGGCTGAAGTCTCGTGCGACAGCCAGCTTTAGTCAGAGCAGCAGACAGTTTACATTCTGAGAGTGCAGAGAGCTCATGGAAGTAAAGTTCACTTGAGTTCAAGCTGTGTACAAGCCTCGTGTGGCAAAAACATGTTTTTCCATGGAAGCACACAAAGGACAGTTTAAACATTTAACTGACTAGCAACAGCAAGAAGTAATGAGTAATCCGAAGTGAACTCACTCATGTCTGCTACACCTGGAACAAGTGTGAAAACATATTCCAGGAACAATTTGGTGTTTTGAAGAAAATGAGGTTACAAGACTTTTGTCCTGTTTTCTTGGAGTGTTCTCACAAGCCTGCAGAACTCTCACATGACTCTATTCCTGGACTGTGTTTTGATAGAGTAGGTTTTTCTATCTCAAGACACACTCCCACATTCCCAGAGGCCCGTATCCCAGGTAATTCCTGGTTCTGTCAAGCTGATGACCACTAACATCACAGTTAATAAACGAACATTTTAAGAACCTATAAGCTCCCCTAAATATGTCACTAGATGTCTGATATTCGAATCCTAATGCATTAGTTGAATGTTAGTGATAAAGATGTACTACAGAATGATGGGAAGGAGCATATATGTGTTAGTAAGAGCTCCCTGAGTGAAGTTGTTGTGTTTGACAATAAAAGTCCAGGACATCCATTAAATTTTAATTTTAGATATATCCCATTTACTTATCATAGGGAATAGTTCGCTTTTTATTGACAATTCCATTTTAGCAGGTTGTTTTATTTGACAACTCCATCACAGGGCTGGTGGAGGGGCAGAAAAAGGCCTGATGTGCATCACTTACCCATTTCTTTGGTGTAAATAGTCCTGTGGCGTTAATGTTATGATACTGATGTGAGTGGTATCAGGGAATATGGAATTAGGAATAAATAATGCATGCAATTGGCTCTCTTTCAAATACTGCCTCTTGCCATTTGCCAACTTGCTAGCCCTGGGGAGTGGCCTTACATAAGACAGCCTCAGTTCTGGATGAACCAGAACAATAACATGACCCCTGTTAGGAGGCAGCTGGGAGAATGGCAGGAGAAAGCGGGAGCTGAGAGATCACATATTCAATTGCACACAGAGAAACAGAGAGTGAATGGGAAGTGGGGGGCAGGCTATAAACTCTCAAAGGTCACCACTAATGATGCGCTTCTTCCAACAAGGCTCCACCTCTTAGAGACCTCCAAACCTCCTCAAACAGCACCAACCGCTTGGGACCAAGTGTTCAAATACATGAGCCTATGGGGACATTTCTCATTTAGGCCACCATAGAACCCTTTGAGGGAAAGGTGTATTCCAGGAAAGGGAACTTTGAGTGATCCTGGGAATGGTAACTTTACCCTAATGCCCATCTGACCTTGACTCTGTGGTCTACAGACATTTGTACAAACTCAACAATGAGGAGTTGGCAGGGGAGGGGAAATGCTTTCTGGAGGAGAGCCAGAGAGAGCTGGTATGCTTGGGGGAACTAGAAGAGGTTTGATTTGCAGAGAGAGTAGGTGGATGGGACATGGAAGGGGTGGGTATTTTGTTGTCCCTCTGCCATCAAAGTAAGCATCCGTTGGTCCATGGGCAGGAAACATACCCCCTTCTCATGCAGCCCAGAAGTACCTGTCTGAGTCTAGAGTTGCATTCACTCCTGAGCTCACAGGCCTGCTGGGTTCCTGCTCAGCTGAGTTACAGAGCCTCTAACCTATCCTGTAGTCTCCCACAGTTCCGAGGCTGTATCAGATTACGGAGGAAGCCATTGACTGTGGTTTCCCTTATCTTCAAATAACAACTTCCTGTATTAGACAGGCACGGAGGTGGCGCCAGGCAAATGCTCCGGTGACTCTGCTGGTTCGACCACAACCAGACACAGCTGGAGACGGGGTGGGGAGAATCCCTGTGTTCGGAGCCCTTCATCTTGTTTGTTCAGACTGGACAGACATGAAACAGGAGAGAGGACCCCCCCTGTCCCCGGGGTTGCACCTGGTCAAGTTCATAGAGTGTGCTGTTACTCTTCCTCCCATGATGCGAAGGAATGGGAGGGACCCGGGAAAGGGCAGGGTGAGCAGGGAGTTCAGGCTCCACTCCAGTCGTATGGTGCCTTGTGCCCCATTGGCTAACTCCATTTGAGTTGGTCGAAAAGGAATTGGCCCTCTCTGGGAGGTCCACCCACATGGCTCACTGTGGGTGGGGTGTGCTTTGAGCCTATGGAGGCTTGAGAGAAAGGGCTGAAGCGGAATCACCCAAAATCAAGTGGCTTGGTAGTAAATCAGAGTCCCCCCCCCCCCAAACCAATGTGGGACCACTAAACGGAGGAGCAAAGATCCAGGATGTTTAGGATTGGGGTGTAGTGCTGGGATGAGACTGAGGTTTTTCTGTGTAGGCAAATTGTACCACTCCCGTTCTCTGAAGCACTCAGGGAATGGACGAACTGTCAAGTGCTCGTTTTGTGTGTATTAACATCATTGGCAGGACCTATGAGCAGTTTGTTTTCCGGGGGTTAGTGTGATACGTGTTTGTCTAAATGTGCAAACGGGACTATTTCTCTCTGGTCAGCTTTCTCTGGTATTCACACACTAATGCGTTCAGTTGAGTGCTGCCATACGCTCTACTCTTTACACTAGACACTAGGAACACAGCGAGGGAAAAGACAGGGTTCTTGCCTTGAGGACGGGTTTGTGCAGTGGGACGAGACAGACGTGCAAGGTCAGTGAACTATACAATCCTGACTGTAGCAAGGAAATGGGGTGCTCTCCCAGTGCTGACCCAAGGGCTCAGAAAGAACCACAGGGCAGCATTGAGGGCATTTGAAGATAAAGTGCACGGAGATCTGGAGCATGCACTTGTCTCCTTTGATATGGATTTTTATTCCTACAAATCCCACAACAGTAGCAACAACAGGTGAACAAACACAGGGAAAAGGGATTTGGGAATTTCCTTTTCTGGGCCTCTGTTGGGAGATCTCTGCTTGGCTGTTGGAACATATGCTAGGCTGTCACTCATACATGTGTCTGTCTCCTGCTGTGGAGCAAAAGTCAATGAGATCCACCCACAGGGACAAGAAAGCAGCAGAATGCTGCTGTTTCATGGACGTTCCCTCATCCTGGAGCCCCTGAGCTACGTGTCTCCTCAGTGCCATCTTTCTTTATTTATTTAAAAATAGAGCTTTATCTATATCCCAGGCTGCTGTGATCTTGGAACTTCGAACAAGCTATGTAACCAAGAATGAACTTGAACTTCTGGTATCCTGCCTTCACCTTGTGAGTGTTGGGATTATAGACATGCACCGCCATGCCTGGGTTATGTGATGATGCTGGGTGTCGAACACAAGGTACGTTAGGCAAGTACTCTATATATACCAAGTAAACTATGTCCCCAGCCTTCGGTAGCTTCTCTTGAGCAGCTCCACTCTCATTGGACCCAGCACCAGAGGTTACCAGGAGAGGCCAGCTCTGGTCATTCAGCTTCTCTTGTGTCCTTCAGAGATGTTCTTGGGGTAGTACTCTACCTGAAGGGAAGACTTGGCACCTGAGCTTTCTGGTTCCTAAAGCAATTTTGACACGGAACAAGTCCAACCCCTGTTGGATATACATTCAGGACATAACTAGATGCCAGAAACCCCAAAACACAGACTTTAAGGAGGTTCAAGGGAGCCTGGAATAAGCTGGGACCAAAGGAAGCCCCCCAAAGGCTGCTCCTCTGAGTTGGGTTTCTCTGTCCCTGTTTGAGAACCTGCTGAGCAGGTACCACTCTGGAAACTCCTTTCGCTAATGTGCTAATGGGTCCAAGACCCTTAACAAGCCAGCTCAGGGAGCCAGGGCATGGGAGTGTCAGACACAGTCGGAGTAATCTGCACAAATGGGACACAGCATGGGGAGTGGTAGAGGCAGAGACAGAGGGGAGAAGGAAGATGGAGAAGGAGATGTTGAAAGACAGGAGACAGGAGAGAAGTGGAAGAGGGGGAGAGATGAGAAATGAGAGGACGGGGAGGGATGGGAGGGGGAAAGAGAATAAAACGATGCTTCCCAAGAAAGAGGTTTGTCTTGGGTTCAAGTCCCAGCTCTGACAGATTTGTGGGAGTTTAGATGAGACAAAGGAACCAAGTGGCTGCGGCACGATGAGATGATGGGACAACTGTGTTGGAATCCAACCACAAGGAGAAACCAACTGGAGGATGACAAGTCCCTCCTTCCCAACTCCCTGAAATGAGAGACGGGATTGTGAACTAGAAGGGTGGCCAAATACAGACAGGGCTTTGGGAGACTCCCCCAAAGAAGATGTTGGATGTGGAAGATCAGAGAGAAGCATTGAGATTCTGCCATCACCCAGGCAAAGTACAGGTCAGCTGAGCTTGCACTAAAGCCAGGGCTGCCCCTCCCCCCAACTAGGTCTCTGCCAGAGCCAATGGGGGCAACCCTCAGGAGGTCTGGCTTGCAGAATTTTGCAGACAAAGAAAGCAGTGTACTGAACGAAAGTTTCAATAATTTTCCCAAGGTCACACTATCTTAATTTAGAAAAACCAAGGTAAAACAAAGTCTGGCCAATCTCAATATAATCTGAGGTCAGACTTCCCAGGAAATGAGGTGGTGACTGAATGAGGCAAATTCATCTGATAAGGGCAATGAAATTAAATATGAAGCTAAGGACATCCACCCAGGAAAAGAGTGATAGACAGCGCCTAATAGTTCCCGTTGTCACCCCCGGGTCACCAGGCACACAAGCGGTGCATATGTATGTATTCAGGCAAAACACCCTTAAAGGACAGGCTGGTTTTGAAACAAGGGAACATCGTCAAAATAGTAGCAATAGCTGACACTCACTGTACATTTACTATAAGCAGGTGCCAGTCTACCATCTGTTCATGAATGAACTCATTTACACACGTAACGCGGTGTATTTAAAAATCCATACTTCTGAGACAAAGCAGATTAACAGCTTTGATGATCTGTGTCAGTAAGCAGGGGATGCTAAAAATGTTGGAGCTTGAGGGCTGGTGGGATGGTTTGGTGGTTAAGAGCACTTGGTACTATTGCAGAGGACTTAGGTTTGGTTCCCAGCACCCACATGGTGGCGGCTCACAACCACCGAGAATTCCAATTCCAGAGGATCTGATACCCTCTTCTAACCTTCATGGGCACACAGGTGCACATGCATACATGCAGGCAAAATGCTCATACACAAAAAAGTAAATCTAAAATACAATGTTGGAGCTGTGTAGATGGTATGTCATGGGGTACTGGCCGGACTAGTCCCATGTTAATGCTCTATAATGGGGGTATCTGAGTTAAGGAAGGGGTGTGGTTCCCAGTGGTCACAGAGACAAGCAAGGACTCATTACCCTCCAGTGGGAAAGT
>CABHPQ010171180.1:0-26088 GCA_902168405.1 Peromyscus aztecus
GTAACCAGTGCTGCATATTTAAAACCAACAAAGAGTATTAGCCTGACCAAGATCCAAACATGGTTATTGTACACAGACTTATCGTCACAATTTTCAGAACTTGTGTTTATTAAAACAAGCTACATTTTCAGGTACACGTGCCTTCTCTTGGCACGTTAGGTGGTAATTCTGTTGGCTGTGTTTTGAATTATTTGGAAACCAGATTCATAATATCATACCTGAACTCCAAGGCGGAAACGTACTATGCACCTTGAATTACTGGAGGGAAAGAAAGGTGATACCCTTTGACGGGTGCTGTCAGGGATGCATGTGTTTACCTCTCTGCTGGGCAGAGTGAAAGTGGAGGTCTGGTAAGCCTGCTTTTGTCTGAAATAGTTAACACAAGAAAGCGAGTGAAGTTCTTGTGAGAGTCGTGGCCCCATCCTTCACTGTTAGCCTAGGTAGACGGACACGTGTGTGAGCATCTCCGTGGTAAAGGAATGGGGACAGACTTAAAGGTGCCTGACTCTGGGTTTTTAACTAGTGGGTTAATTTCTAATGTTATGGCTTCTCAAAGGTATTTTGTTCAGAACTATTTTAAAACTGAGCTGCAGGAGACTGGAGAAAAGAGATGACTCAGCCGTTAAGAGCACTGGCTTCTCTTCCAGAGGAGCCTGGGTTAATTCCCAGTACCCAAATGGCAGTTCATAACTGTCTGTAACTCTAGTCTCAAGGGATCTGATGTTCTCTTCTGGCCTCTTCGGGCACTAGGCACACATGTGGTACACAGACATACATGCAAACACCCATACACATAAAATAAATTAATAAAAAACTCAAAACTGAGCTAAATTTTCATTTCAAAGTTATTTCCTTTCATTAAATATACAGTTGTTAAAAAAACATCCAGCAAAATAATATTATAAGATTTTCGCCTTCATTCTTTGGATTTTCAATTAGATAAATTTGTATTAGTACAAATATAAATTATCTAGATAAACTACAATGTGTATCTAACCCCTTTGTCCCTCTGCTGGTAGACATAAGTGTACCTTACCACATCATTACCTAATATATATTCCAGTTGTGCACATCTGGCAATATCAAGGTTTTAGTCAACCTTTACAGCACATCACTGTATTGTTAAGTGATGTGCTGTAAAGGTTGCATGGAGACTTGGTTAAGTTCAGTTATTCAACTTTCCACCAAAATTGAGGAACTTTTTAAAAGTTAAAAAACCCTTTGATTTACCAGACTTAGTATGGTATGGCTCAGTAGTATATCCTAGCACCTAGGAGGTGGAAGCAGGAGGAGTCTTCAACACCAGCCAAGCAAACAAACAAAAACACCCCAAAACAAACCAAAAACCCTAAAAGACAAACAATAGTAAACCTAAATCAATAGCATACTTTGAGGTTATTATAGAAACCTCAGTTAAATTAAAATAATAGCTCGGCAACTGTGCAAAGCATTTCTACACATCACCCAGTAAATGCCAGCCACAGTCCAGGAACGTCAGTTTCACGTTTCCTTAGAATGACGGAAGGAGATGAGGGGAGGAGGAAGCGGATTGCCCCAGTCACAGCCAGTAGAGGGGAGCAGTTCCACCAGGACACCCCGACTCCACAGCCCACCTCCTGTTCCCGTTCTCCTCAGACACAACCACCACCAGGGCATGCATCTTTCTTTTCGGCGTTTTTAGGTTATGCCAAAGAGACGCAGTAAGGACACGAGGATTTACTTCAGATGCATGAGGGTACAGCTATCTTTTGTGGGCATCACCGACTCTAGAACCACCTACGGTCTGGTGGCCCCTGGAAAGGGTGATTTTTATTTATCATCCAAGATAATAGAGGGTATTTTATTCACTTCGGCTGGGAAAGAAGCACAAAATTAGCATTTTCCAGAGCATCAAGGGGGCCACTTCAGAATTGGGCACAGCAGCAGCAGCTGTGAGTCCAAATATATGCCCTCGGCTACTAGGACTGATAAGGAGAAGGGGAACTAAGACATTCTGGCTGAGGGTGTATTTCTTTACCATGTTTTAAAACCCACGACTGTGTATGCTCAGTGCATAGATCTTCCTTTAATCTCAGTCAAATTACTAAGTAAAGTAAACATTGGGTTAAAATGCTCAAACCTGTAAGTTGAATGCGTGCTCTGTTTTCAAGCTATGTGGGTATACTCACCCCACCTTCTCCCTGTAGGGGTGTTTCCTTGCCTGCTTACTGGTTTAGAAAACTCTGTGGAAATGTTCATCCATGGGCTAAGCAAAAGAGTTGACTTTCAGGGCCTGGAAAGATGGCTCAGCAGTTAAGAATACTTGTTGCGGGGGCTGGAGAGATGACTCAGAGGTTAAGAGCACCGACTGCTCTTCCAGAGGTCCTGAGTTCAATTCCCAGCACCCACATGGTGGCTCACAACCATCTGTAATGACATCTGGCACCCTCTTCCGTATACATAATAAATAAATAAATCTTAAAAAAAAAAAAAAAAAGAATACTTGTTGCTCTTCCAGAGGAGCCAAGATTGGTTGCCAGCACCCATTGTGGGGTGACTCAACAACCACATGTAACTCCAGGAAATGTGAAGTGCTGCCCCCTGCAGGTATGTGCATACATGTGGTGTACACTCACAGGTCCACACATGGGTTTTTTTGTTGGTGGTAGTGGTTTTTTGTTCTTGTTTTTGTTTTTCGAGACAGGGTTTCTCATGTAGCTTTGCGCCTTTCCTGGAACTCGCTCTGTAGACCAGGCTGGCCTCGAACTCACAGAGATCCACCTGCCTCTGCCTCCCCAGTGCTGGGATCAAAGGCGTGTGCCACCACCGCCTTGGCTGTTGTTTGTTTGAAAGGTTAGCTGTCGTGAGCTCTGGTTCAGTGGTAGAGCACTGGCCACTCAGCACAAGCTCTGCTTCAGTCCCCAGCACTGGAAAAAGACGTTGGCCAGAAAACTGTCCGGACATCATTGCTAGTGTCTTGAGGGCCTTGGGGTCCATCATTCCTACTTCAGGCAAGGACCGCTGCACGTGTTCGATGGTCACGCCATGAGACATGGCATGAATTGAGCAAGTTTTGTTTTAAATAAAAATGATGCTAAATTTCATCTTGTAGCTTCTATTTAGGTGACCTCAATGTTGGTTTTTTTTTTTTTTTCTTTTCTAAGTTGTAAAATTGGTAGACAGATGCAGGGGACAAATCAAGGACCACTGAGCTATTTTCGACAGTTTCAAATTAAGTTTGCAGCTGTTGTTAGTGTCAGAACTTAAATAACTTTGCTCTGTTAAAAAATAAATCCAAAACATATGGATTTCAGCAAATTCTATGTTTATTGTTGGTGCTTATTAAGGAAAGGCACTTGGGTCAAAAAATTAAAAAGTCCTCAAGGCTGTGAAAACAATCTTCCTTGTTGGCAGGAAACTGATGACGGTATCACCATGCTATCTGTTCTCAGAACCTTCTGATGATTTTATCTATCTGTCTGTCTGTCTGTCTGTCTACCTACCTACCTATCTGGTTTTTTGAGACAGAGTTTCTCTGTGTAGCCTTGGCTGTCCTGGAACTCACCCTGTAGACCAGGCTGGTCTCAAATTCATAGAGACCTGCCTGCTTCTGCCTCCCAGGCACTGGGGTTAAAGGTGTGTGGGTTAAAGGTCTCTGCCCTCAAAACTGTCTGATGTTTTGAGTTTAGCAATAAACATA
Organism: Peromyscus aztecus; assembly: GCA_902168405.1. Taxonomy (NCBI): domain Eukaryota; kingdom Metazoa; phylum Chordata; class Mammalia; order Rodentia; family Cricetidae; genus Peromyscus; species Peromyscus aztecus. Next base: position 3,680 of record CABHPQ010171180.1, read on the forward strand.
ATCTCCTTGCTAATGGAGCAGAAGCAGTTTTGAGACCAGGTTTTAATTCTATTGTTTTAATTACATTCATTTTGTTTTATCTTGTTATTGTATGTGTGTTCCCACATGTCATTGCATGCATGCAGAAGTCAGCCACAACTGGGGAATGTAGTTCTCTCTTTCTACTAAGCAGGCTCTAAGGATCCAACTTAAGCCATCAGGCTTGGCAGCAGATACCTTTGCCCATCTTGCCAGCCTCAATTATGTTACTTTTAGAAACAGAAACTCACGTCTACAAAGACATTCTGAATCTTTGAATTTCTCTCTCAAGGTTTCCAAATGTATGTGCAGAAGGAAGCCCATCTATGCTGAGAAACATCACCTTTCAGACTCCCAAAGGAGGTCTCCCTTCTTCTTGAGCCCATAGCGAAGTGTGCCTTTTACCAGCTGAGATCTTTCCTGTCCCTTGCAGTCAGAAATGCAAGAGCAGCAAAGTGTCCTTGAGCCAGGAGGAGGCAATGGGACTGGGGTTTGGAGATGGCCTTAAAAACCAGCTTGTGAAAACGTGACACACAGGGGCTAGAGAGATCACTCAGTGGTTAACATCACTTGTGACTCTTGCAGAGGACCTAAGTTTGGTTCCCAGCACCCACATGATAACTCACAACCACTCATCATTCTAATTTCAGAAAATATGACTCCCTTTTCTGACCTCCCAGGACAGCAGACACTCACTTGGTGCACACCTGTACATGCAGACAAAACACTCCTAAGCATGAAATAAAATAAATCTTAAAACAAAAATGAAACCAAGACCTTTGCTTAGATAAAGCAGATGGAATGTACACATTTAGCTCTGTTCCTTGGTGTTCACTAAGTGAACAATTAATTTTTAAAAAGAGATAACCCACATAGAATGGGATAAAAGAAAATAAGAATGAATGTTGGAAGTTGGAAACACAAAGTTGGCAATAGACTTAGAAGAGCTTAGGAGGCAGATCGTGATGTGGGTGGCAAGTGTCTTTGTTAGGGTTTCTATTGCTGTGAAGAGATACCACGACCACGGCAACTCTTATAAAGGAAAACATGTAATTGGGGTGGCTTACGGTTTCAGAGGTTCAGTCTGTTATCATCATGGTGGGACATGGCGGTGTGCAGCCAGACATGGTGCTGGAAAAGTAGCCAAGTGCCCTACATCTTGCAGGCAACAGGAAGTGGTCTGAGACACTGGGTGGTATCTTGAGCATATATGAGACCTCAAAGCCTGCCTCCACAGTGACACACTTCCTCCAACAAAGCCACACCTACTCCAAAAAGGCCACACCTCCCAGGAGTGCCACTCCCTTTGGGGGGCCTTTTCTTTCAGACCACCAGAGTGAGACCCAGCTGATCTTCTCTGCAGGTCTCCCTAAGACAGGAGGATTATCCTTCCTGTGAGACCAGAACAAAGGCTCTCTAGAGTTGTGGCCACAGCAGGGCCGGAATGGATGTCTAAACCAGCCGGAAGAAGCAGGTAACAGGCTTCCACTTGGATTTCCTTTCAGTCCAGAGCAAACACTGAGTTGAATGGCTCCTTCCCTGGCCCATCCTTCCAAGCAGACAGCTTCCAGCCAGCTTTTGAGTGTTTCCCTTTTCAACATAAATAGCCAAGGATCACTAGGAAATAGAAACAGAATGGGTATGATCCCAGGGGAAAGGAGGCTGAGGGAATTATAATATATAATATAGTGTGTTTATTATATTATATATAATAATGTATATAATAACATGAGAAAGGAATAACTGCAAACAAGAACAGAGTGCTACAAAAGAAGATCCTTCATAAAAACAGAAGGGCTTGCAGAGATAAAGGTATGAATTATTCTGCAATTGAAACTCCAAATGTTTAATTTAGGAAGTCTGTGTTTAGTTTAATAAATTGCATTTTCCAATTGGGAAGAAATGCATGAGAGAAGAAATGGAAAACTGTTCACTAGCACTCTTAGGAGACACAGCACAGTAAATCTCTTAGTAAAATGCGGGCACGCAGAAATGTGTCCTGGGAACGTAATGAGAACATTGAAGTATGGCTCCAAGATCCAGCATCTAAATGAAAGGAAATGGAGGCATGAATATTGTCAAAGAAACATGTATGAACTGGAGGATATGAATTCACAGATTAAAAGGCCCACAAAGTGTCATGTACACTGCTTAAAAGTAGACTCACATCAGCATGAATTATCAGAAAACACTAGAATACCAGGAACATGGAGTGAATACTGGGAACATGGAGTATCCTACAGACTTTCAAAGATTGGGGGAGAAGGTTTCCTGTAGAGAGCCAAGGATCAGAATACAACACGGGACACTAGGAGACAGTGGGATAGCTTCATAAATCTAAGGAGAAGTATAGCAGTAAATATTTCAGCCAAGTATAATTTGAGGTTAAAGACAAGGTGGGGGTCGGTGAGATGGCTCAAGAAAGGTGCTTGCTGCCAAGCTAAGACTTGAGTTCGATCCTGAGTTGGGACCCATGTCATGGGAGGCAAGAACCTAAAGACAGTCCTCTGACACCCCCCCCCACACACACACGTGCCGTGACATACATACCCATATAGACACTCACACACCCCTGTACAGAAAAATAAGTAAACTAATGTTGAAAAGATAAATAAAGGAATGTTTAGACATAACACAATTTTACCAAGTTTTCCTTATTTCCATGGGAGGGGGCATGTGACAGGGTGAGTGGATGGGGGAGGGGGAGAATGGAAGCAGGATGTCAGTGCTCTCCAGAGAAGTGGAGGTCACTGCTAAGGAATCAGCTAAGAGGCAAACAGACTTTCATTTAGAAAAAGGTGGAAATTGGGAACCACTATTTTTCAAAACAAGACTTTCCTGATTGTTTGCTCTTTAAAAACATGTGCTTATATAATTTTGAAAAGTTCCGTTTGAAAAGGAGAGGGAAGTGGAATAGTCCAGGATAGAGGGAGCATGAACCTTGGTTCTTCTTCATTGGGGGAAACTGAGTCTGTTAATGTGATAAGTCTTCTAGACTGCACATAACCCATAAATGGTCCATATTTGGTCTGAGTTCATCAGAGTTTCCCCAGGAATCTGTGTTGGTTCACAGGCCATAGTGGAATCATTCTTTTGTGACACTAATTAAGCTATATTTGGGCAACTATTTACTATTGACCAGGGAGTCCACACATTTGCATAAACAGTAATGTTTCTCCTTCCACTAAAGAACTGTAATAATATAGGTGACAGCTAGGGCTGGGGAGCCCACTCGGTCTGTAAAGTGCCAGCCACGTGAGCAAGAGGACCCATAGAAAGATTTGGAGTACCAGCACCCACATAAGAGGTGGGCACACTGGCACGCATCTGTAACTCTAGTGCTGGCTTGGGGCAGGAGCTGGAGCACAGGTGGACACCTGGAACTCATTGGCCAGTCAACCTAGATGAGCCAGTGAGCTCCACACTCAGTGAGAGACCTTGTCTCAAAAATAGGGTAAAGAGCAATCAAGACACTAGACATGGACTTCTGGCCTCCATACACCCACATCTACATAGCATATACATATACCACACATTTGCGCGCACACACACACACACACACACCACAGGGGGCAAAGACAGTGAATATGAATGAGAACACTAACCGGTGGAGAATTTAATAGTTTCTTGGCACACAGGCATACACAGAGGAAAATATAAAGAAAATAGAAGACGTTTTAAGTCCCAGAATAGAAAATGTAGTTTCAGTGGCAAGAACCTGAACTAATTGCTTTTATGAGATCATAAATGTGTCTTGATCTGGGGGAATGCCACGCTATTGAACTATTTTATTGTGGTGATGGTGCCTCGAAGGATTTTGAAAAACGCCAAATGAATTTTCAATGTTACAGTCTTGGGACTGCTCTTACACACTTCAGTGGGTAGCTTCCTAACGCACAATGAGATTGCATCCATGTTTTATTTCGGAATAATTTTTAAAGAAGACACACTAAGGCTTCGAAGAGAGAGAACACCATAGAAACGCAGAGAACATTAAAGACACATAAAGGAAGCGGAGGGCAATTGCCTATGGACAAAGAACAGCTCTTCCGTGACCTCACTCGGCAGCTTAACGGCCCTTCGCAGCCATCGAGCCTACACATCCTGAGTGAGCCCTGTGCCTAGTGCTCTTCACCCACTGAATCAGTGAGCAAGTCAGATCAGACTCTTGCCTCTCTCTGTGAGCTTATCATCCAGCAGGGAAGTTGTGTGTAGGAGCAGACGCTAAACCAAATGCTACACAACACGCCTCCTGTGTCTTATGTAGCTAGGGACTGTGTACGTCAGTAACCTCGGAAAGGTGAAGAACAGAGGTCGCAGGTCGCGGAAAGTAGAGGATGCAATCCTCAGTGGGGGGGGGGGGGTAGGCAGGGGGCGGAGCATAACATGCATATGACGATCTTGTCGTTTATTTTAGTGCAGGGCATCAAAACCAGGCTCTTTACTCAACGTTGGGCACATGTTCTATACTCAGCCACACCGCAAACTCCTAAAATTATTTCTTGACAAAAATAAATCTGTCAGTCTCTCTGGGAGGTTTTTTTTTTTTCTGAACCCTTTATTTGGTTTAGGAATAGAGCCCGTCCCATCAGGCCCGCAAGCACAGACCTGGGAATGAAGGAAAGAAATGGGGCATGATTGGTTGCCCGGCGCTAGGATGGGTAGTGTACTGTCAAGAATGTGGATCAACACACATCAGAGCCCTGCATCCCATCCTCTCCTTAACAAAGGAGGGTGTTTGCCTGTGTTTAAAAATCCTTGGTATCTAAGAATGTACAGGTCTACCTTTGAGGGAAAAAACAAACACCTTGTAAGTAAACTTTGATCCTAAACAAATAGAGCTCTTCCCCGCTGGCCTCCTGCTTGTAGGGCCATTGTCTAGACATCCTGTGTGTGGTGTCTCAGACACACACAGCTCTCCAGGCCCTGGGGAAGCCTAAGGGTGAGCCTGACAGTGGGTATTGGACCTCCACACCTCTTCCTTGTGGACTATGATTTTACAAAATAGGGTTTGGATTTTGATTTTTGTTTGTTTTTCAAGACAGGGTTTCTCTGTGTAGCCCTGGCTATCCTGGAACTCACTCTGTAGATCAGGCTGGCCTGAAACTCAGAGATCCACCTGCCTCTGCCTCTGGAGTGCTGGGGATTAAAGGCATGCGCCACCACCGCCTGGATGGATTTTTATTTCCAAGGAATTTAAATAAGGCCAACAGGGCACAGCCCTAACAAGCCCAGGACCTCCGAGGGCATTCAGTAGGTGCTGCTCTGTCCAAGCCTCACCCTCCAGACTTTTCTATTGCATCTTGCAGTTCAGGAGAGTTCTTTATTCTTGTTTTTATCCACATCTGCAGAAGTCACCTGATGCCTAGAGACTGGAGTATTACACATACTCCTTGCTGCCCGCCAAGTCCCATCATGTGCTCAAGGTGTGGTCTCTGAAGCCAGCCTCACTCCTCCATGGCTTTCACCTGGCCTTGGTAGAAAATTAAAACCCTATCTTCTTTTCTTTCCTGTTCTATTTTCTTTTTTCCTCTCTTTCTTTCTCTCCTTTCTTTCTTTCTTTTTTTGTTTTTTGTTTGTTTGTTTGTTTGTTTTTTCGAGGCAGGGTTTCTTTGTGCGTAGCCCTAGCTGTCCTGGAACTCACCCTGTGGACCAGGCTGGCCTCGAACTCAGAGATTTGCCTGCCTCTACCTAAATGTGTGCACCACCACTGCTCTGGGCAGCGAGAACCTACCTTTTGAGTGTACAGTGTTGGGAGGGAAATGGTGGTTAGACAGACATCTCCGGTTATTCCAAGAACAGAATCCAGTGCCCTTGACTCTCCTGCTGCCTGGTCTTTGTCTCAGGCAGGATGTGTCTGAGGAGCTGTGCATACATCACAGCGAGGGGTAAACAGCACATCCTCTAGGCTGGGCTGCTGCTTTTGAAGTGTGGGGATCCAGCCTTGGTGCCAACTGGAGGAGTCCTTTGTTTTTACAATGGTGAGACCCAAAGAGCCTGCTGATAAGGCTTGGGACCCTGGTGTGAAAATGACCCTTTGAACTGGGAAGAGTCCTCAGATAAGCAAGCCACAGCATTGTTATCATGGGCCACATTTTATTGGAGCTCTTTACAGAGCAAGGCATGCAAATAATGGCATTCCAGGCCCTTCTGCACAGACACAGGGTTTATTTTAAGGATGCCCCACTCCAAAAAGGTCTTTGGGAGAATAGTCCTATATTAAAGGAGTCAATCTATAGTTATTTTTTAAAAAATCCATTATGCCAGAAAGAAAATGCAAATGAAACACATTTATAGGCTTTCTTTTTTTCCCCCAAGAAAATGTTATGCTTTCTGCTTTAAAAGTATCTTGATTATTTTTCCCAGCAAATGGCATGGGTGACTTGTTGGTAAAGGCCACTGGGAGAAAAGTAAGTGGTCAAACAAGAAATGGTAATCCTTCTTCAAGTTGGCATTTCAGTCGGCGTAAGTGTTCCCTATCTTGGATAGTCTCCGATGGTGTATTCATCACTCAGCCATTCCACAAAACCTCTGTCCACTTCCTGTGGTGCTCAGGCTGCTGAGCCAGTGTTGAGATGAGGTGCCAGGCACAGCACCCTGGTACCGGGTCCTCGGAGCTAGTCTCCTACCACAGACGGCAAACACTTTAATATGAAGCGGGACAGAGCACAGGGCGGAGTGGTCATGACAGGGGCTGCTGGGCCGTTCCGCTCGATGCTGGAGTTTTCTGGAACTTTATTCTGAAGTATGTTTTAAATTCAGGGTTTCATTTTCCCTTCCCAGCAGCCCTTTGGCTGTTTGAGTGCTTTGTGTCCAAGGGTGCTTTCCAGCTTTCCCCTCCTGTGAGCCTAAATGCATCTCTAGACAGTCTCCCAAAATAGAATTTTCCATTCCAGACTGAGAAACTGGAGCTGAGATGGAGAATGTAGGGTAAATGCCATCGAACTTTCATTTGAAGTCGGAAACTCTCACCACAGAGAGCCGGTGCGGCGGCTCTGGCTCCCAGGCCTTTCACTGGCTACCCTGGAGCCAGGGCCAGCCACCCCCAGATGGCTGCACTCCCAGGGAGCGAATGGAATTGCCTCTAGTGTAGCAGTTGGCTTTAGCCAACTCCCGCCCGTACACCTGCCCTCCATTCCCCCAACTCCCCCATGTACACCTGCCCTCCATTCCCCCAGCTCCCCCATGTACACCTGCCCTCCATCCCTCCAGCTCCCCCATGTACACCTGCCCTCCATCCCTCCAGCTCCCCCGTGTACACCTGCCCTCCATCCCTCCAGCTCCCCCATGTACACCTGCCCTCTGTTCTTAGCAACAGCGTATTGGCTTAGGTCATCTCCTGCATGTACCACTGGCCTCCGTCCTTGGTTTTGTAAAGAATTCAAGAAATTCCAGGACTCCCAGCCTGCAGACCTGAGCAACCGCCTGCCATGTTGTGGATTAGAAACACAAGTCCAGAGGGCAGAGGTCTTCTAGCCAGTTAGTAGCAGAGACAGAACCACAAGCCAAGGCCAGCCCTTCCCCTTGGCCAGAGAATCAGAACAGAGGACTACAGCCTCATAAGAACTAGAAGCCACCCTCTCTCTGCCTGACACCTCCCCTTCCCTTCCAGCATTCTGACGCCTCTCTTTCCATCTGTTTGAAACCAGGTGATTCTGAGATGTTGCCTAAATGCTCCGCCCAGAGCAAGTCTCTCTCCAGATGACTAAAGCTCTAACATAATTGTTCTCAACCTTCCTAATGCTGTGCCCCTTTAATACAGTTCCTCATGTTGTGGTGGACCCCCCCCCCAACCATACTGCTTCATAACTGTAATTTTGTTACTGTTCTGGATCATAATGTCAATATCTGACATGCAGGATATCTGATCTGCGACCCCTGTGACCTACAGGTTGAAAACCACTGCGCTAAGGGAAAGGAAAGCTAGCTATGAAGCAATCCTTTGTTCCTCATTCTGTGGATGAGTGTGTGCTTTCTGGTTCAGCACACGCTGTAGCCCCATGTATAAACCTTAGCCCCAGACCTATAAAGGTTAAACTTAGTGCTGCAGGGGAGATTTATGACTGTGCCTCAACTTGCTTTTTCTTTTTTTTTTCCAAACAGTAGCTTGTTTGTGTAAATTACCTTATGCATGATGTTCAGACCTACTTGAATTTTAAACAAATGTTCAAGGTAGTAGTAGAGGGTATGCTAACAGGAAAGTATGCTGTGCTAAGATTGTCGCTGTATGATAAGGTTCACGGTGCCTTTCAGCTTATAGATCCTCCTACAAGATTGGAGAATCCTTTACAGAGATAACAGCGTTGGGCCCACACTCCACTGCCCCCCCTCCCACTCCCTCCTTCCTCCTCAGAGCCATAGTCTCTGCTCTCTTCATTTTCCACCATAACCATTACAACAGATTATTTTCATGAGACACGTACTAACTGTGCTTCAGTCACGAGTTAAGTGAGTTTCCGCTGTCGTTTGTTTATCCGGCTAACTTGTGAAAATTCACGAGTGGCAAACCGTGGATTGATTCCCATGAGGTCGACATCATCATAGCCCCTGTCTTGATACAAACCCGTAGGGAACAGGCACTGTAATCTTAGCCCACCGGGTATCCTCAGGTGGGAATTTACCTTGTTCTCTGGCTAATGAGCACAAGTTAGTACTGTCAGTCTAGTGATTGAAGGCAGCTGTAAGCTCCTGTCTGGTCTGGCTCATGACTGGCCGTAGCCATCTTCTGTTTCTGTGCATTAAATCGACACAGATGCTTCGACTTTGTGTACGCCAGTCAGCATCATGTAGGCCGTGCAGTTGGCTCGGGGTGGTGCTGCCTTCAAAGACGGTGTGGTGGGGATTTGAGGTTAGTTCTTCCAGAAGATTCTTCCTTACAGTAATAGGATAATAATAGCTCAAAAATTATTACATGCAATAAAACAAACCAGGCCAAGCAAGAGAAGAGCTGCCGACTGGTATAAGAAGAAAGGCAAAGAAGATTATAACAGCAAGGAGAGGTAGTATTAGAACCAGATGGACTCATTTGTCAGTGGTCAATTTGAGGGGAATAGCAGCCTGTGTGAGCAGGAGACCTTTTCTGTCTTCTGTCTGGAGAGTACACCCCAGTCCCTGTGAATGGGTGTATCCCCAATCCAAAAGGTTCCAAACCTCTTTCCAACTTTTGTCTGTAAGGGTCATGTGTTTTATTGCCTTGTGCTTTGTGTTTATAACTTGATCTGCTTAGTATTTCCACCAAGTATTTCCACCCTGTCCCCCAAATAACAGGTGATCCGCCTGTTACATGTCCATATGTCGAGACATTAATGAAGACTCTTGAGGTCAGCATTGAGACAGCAGCTGCCCTGGAGCCATCCTGTTCCTCAGTTCCCAGCAGGACAGAGTTCTCCTCAGCAGGACAGAGGTTCATTTATATCCATGGAGGCAGCATTTGCCACAAAATGGAGTGTAAGCCCAGAGTTACGGAACGTGCCTGCAGTCACAACTCCTAGGGAGGCTGACGGGGGAGATTGCTTCAACTCAGAAGAAGCTGGAGTCCAGGCTATGTAGAAAGAAGGAAAGGAAAAGGAAAGAAAGAGCTAACCCTTTGTTTTGCCTGTGGAAACAATAACCAAAATACATTAAATATTTTTTTTAAATCTACTGAATTAAAAGCCAAAAGTTTATAAAAAAAAAATTGATGTTGAAAAAAATGGAGCTAAGTGGAAACTTCAAAGTTAATCAGCAGAACTTAGCTTCACATGATGGCTGTGTGTCTAGAAAAGAGGGGTAAAAATAAAATTGAAAGTGCTTTAAGGGGGCTGTCAAAAATGGAGCTTTGTGCATAAGAAATGTGTCGAAATTGCAGAAACTGCATAAGTAAAATTAAGCATCGCCTGTCTCCAAAACGGGTCGACTTAGATATTAGATGATGAAATAGCTCTGATTTCAAAATCTCTCATTTCACTTTTTTTTTTAACCCCCTTTTGACGAACATTTTGGGAAAGTTCTGTGCGTTAAAACCAGTCCCACAAGCAACATCAAAAGAGCAGTCCTGCTAACCCACTAAGGAGAGGCTGCCTTCCACTTGAGAAAGACATTTTGATGAAGATGAGTGAGCTTCCTCAAGCCAGTTATGCTTGCAGATTGTTTCAGGGGAGGAATGAGATTCACTCATCAGTGTGAGGCCTTTGTGGGAAACAGGAAGACACGTGGGGGTCCTGGAAGAATTTTGCAGGGACCAGCTACTGACTAAAATTTTGAAGATGCTCTTGGCTTTTATCCCGCAAATGTGCCACTTTCTTAGAGCTGGTAGCGAAAGTTGATGTTGTCTATAAATCAATGGTCCCTACGCCAGCCAGGCACTGCAGGTGTCTGTGAAGAGTATATGGTCTACAAACGTGTGCATCACAATTCAGACTGACTGAGCACATGCAATACGCTGGAGACTTCTGGGTTGTAGGAGAGGTTTCCCACGTGATGCTCCCATTACTAGCTCAGGGAGCATCTACCACTGTCTGATAATTAGTAATAAAAACAAATTACTTCCCAGCTAAAATATCTGGCACCCAGTTCTCCTGCCCATATTACAAACAGAAAAATTTCCATAGAGATGGTTGGTTTTTGCCCAGGTTGACTCTGAACTCTTGGGATCAAGCAATCCCCCTGCCTCCACTTCCTGAGTGTCTGAGACTACAAGTATTAAGCAGACCCAAGTAACATTGAATCCATTTTATAGACATTTTTGGAATACCTGTGCATGACAAAACAGTCCCATCTTTGCTGAATCACCGGCCTCCAGCCCACAACACATACATGCCTGCATGCACGTGTACACCCATGCATATGTGCGCACACACGCACGTACATACGCACATGCGTGCGCAACATACCTCCAAATCCTGCTGCCCACGTGGAAACATGGAGGAGTGGTGGTTGGTAGCCTTCTAGATCATGACTGAGGAGCTACGAGGTTAACTCAGAAGCTGAGCAGCCACGCGGTCCTGCCCACATGAAAAGAAAAATGAAACGTTAACTAGAAAAAATAAAATGGAGACTATCTGGAGATGAATGCTCTCTAGATGGCTGAGGAGGAATTTCCTTTTCTGAGTGTCTGTCACTCTCTCGTGTTCAGTTGCATGTGCCTGCCACACGGGAGAGACCTGTACCCTGCCTGCAAATCGTTCCTCTCCCTTTACCTGGGGCACTAACACCATGGACATTCCCACCAGCTGGGACACGCCTTCCCCATCCGGGAGGCAGCCCCCAGTGGCCTGCCTAGCTCAGATCCTCTGCTAGCTGGATATGGTCATGGAGGTTGGTACCATGTGCTTCCCAGCTGGCATATTCTCCCTAAAGTCCCTTGAATCCTAAACTAAGTCTCCCTGTTCTCTGCCCACCCCATTTCCTCCCTGGCTCAATGGGACAAGACCAGGAATTTGCCTGGCTGTACGGACTGTGCATTCGGCCCCCAGCTTCCTGGCTCTCCAAGAGTCCTCCTATTTTATGACATTTTCCCTCAAACCCTTCTTTTCCTCGCCTTGTTTCCTCTGTTTGAGAAAACTTGTCATCTGTTAACATTTAGAACTTCTCAAATCCACACTTGATCTTTTTGTGAAGGGGTGTTTTGTTGTTGGTTTTTTGTTGTTGTTATTGTTTTTGTTTTTGCTTTTTTTTTTGAGACAGAGTCTCACTCTAACCCAGGCCCGTCTGGAACTTGCCACGTAGCCAAGATTGGGCTGGAACTCACCATAATCCCCCTGCCTCAGCCTCCTGAGTGTTGGATTGCACTCCAGCTCAGTGGCCCTTACTTAGGAGTGTGTGTAGATAGGCCTTCTCTTCGGGGGTTCTGTGTGGTGCCCCCTGTTAGATCTGTCTGCACTGTGATATTCTGTTTGGGGGAAATTCCAGGGATTTTTTAGTGTGTCTTAATTTCTTTACTACCCAACACTCCAAAAGAACCTATTCTCTTGTGTAAACCAGTGTGAGGGACGTCTGAACTTGCTCACCCCAGGTGGAAGGAACTCAGCCAGGACTTCCCTAGATAAGTAACAGGTGTGAGGTGTTGCCAGCAGGCTCCTTGTCTTTGACAGCTGAATTGAGCCATAAAAGTTCAGATAGTTTATGCAGGTCTGCAGGAGGCCAGCTAGAGATTGCTCATCCTGGGCTTAAAATGTGCCAATTTCAGCTGGGGAGGCTTAAAATGAATTTTTATTGTCCCTTGTCTTTGGCCTAGGTGACAATGTTCAGATTGCCCCAGAAGTCAAAATTAATTTAGCTTACCATTATCCACGGCTTTAACCTCTTCTGTTTGCTTTCGAGTGGAATCAGAGTTCATCATCGTGATCATATGTTTCAGTTTCTGCTTTAAAATAGTACAAGATGGCCCATCCCGGGGGTGAGGGCCCCTTCAGCCATCTTTAATTTCAGTATGACTGCGAAGTCTGTGCAGTCTGCCTCTAAACTGGATTTTGCTCGAGAAAAGCAAAGCAAAGCGACATGTGGTTTGTGTGTCTGCGAGTCTCCTTAGCCTGGCTTGCATTAGGAAGCTGTGGAAGCTAAATCAGAAAGCTCTCTAAAGAAAAGCCGCGGTGCAGGGAAGGAAGGACGCAGCGAGGAGAGACAGCTGAACCCCTCCAGAAAAGCACATTCCGGTATAAAGTGGGGGTCCTTGGTAGTTGAGAGTAGAGAACAGAAAAGGAAATACTTTTTAAAAGTCATAACTAAGACGTACCCCAGTTAAGTCGATCCCAGGTTTCCTCTTTGAAAACTATCCTAAAAATTAAAACCATGTTAAAAGACAAAAAAACAAAAGCCCTAGCTATCCATCATCCCCAGGCCTTCCTTTACATTAAATGCTAGTTCCTCAACTACTCTAAAAAAATAAAAATAAAAATAGGGGCTGGTGTGTAGTCGGAAGATTTCCTATGTCCCGCCTGGCCCGCGGACTGTGTGATGGCTCAGTGGTTAGAGCACTGGCTGCTCTTCTGGAGGACCCAGGTTTGATTCTCAGCACCCACATGGTGGCTCACAATTGACTGTAACTCCAGTCTTAGGAATTCTGCACCCTTCTTTGACCTCTGTGAGCATTTGATGTGTGTGGTGTGGTGCATAGACATACATGCAGGCAAAATGCCCATGTGCACAAAATAATAATAATAATAATAATAATAATAATAATAACAAAATGTAGAGTAAAATGAGATCTGCCACCAACCACCTCCAGGGAGGGTTGTCACTGCCACACCTGCAGAAGGCTGCTAGAGACAGCATGGCACAGACATGTTTTCTCCTCATTGCTCCTGGCCATGCCAATGGTGGCAGCAGCTACTTCCTCGCCATGCTAAAAGAGCTCACAGTCCAGGTAATGCACGTATGGTTATTTAGAATTCCTCTGCGCCTTGTATTTCCTTCATAAAGTTGTTATTCTATAGCTCCAGTCTCCCGGGTCATTATACATGTGATCATTGTATTTCCTTTCCGTGAGAACTCTGATTAAGCACCAGAAACGGAATGATATGGACTATATTTTATATATTATTTTATTAAGAACATACTGCACAGCCAGGTGGTGGTGGCGCATGCCTTTAATCTCAGGCAGAGGCAGGTGGATATCTGTGAGTTCAAGGCCAGCCTGGTCTACAGAGTGAGTTCCAGGACAGGCACCAAAACTACACAGAGAAACCCTATCTTGAAAAACAAAACAAAAACAAAAACAAAAACATACTGCACAGCTGGGTGGTGGTGGCTCACGCCTTTAATCTCAGTACTTGGGAGATAGAGGCAGGCAGATCTCTGAGTTCGAGGCCAGCCTGGTCTACAAAGTGAGTTCTAGAACAGCTAGGGCTACACAGAGAAACCCTGTCTCAAAAAAGCCAAACCAAACAAACAAAAGAAATGCCACCATAATGTGTCTCATGAAATAAGTCCTTAGGGATCAGATGCATGTCATTTTGAAGGATCTTGGACTAGCATGAAGATGCTTCTTGGTGTTGCTTATGTAGCTTTTTGGCCTCTTTAAAGAAAAAAAATATATACGTATTTCACTTATTTCTTTTAGGCATGAGTGTATGCATGTTCATGTGCACACAGATGCACATGGGAGTGGACACATGTATATATGTGTATGTAGAGGTCAGAGGTCAAACTTGGGAATGCTTCAGTTGCTGACTGCCTTGCTTTATTGGGATAAGGTCTCTCACTGATCTGCTTACCAAATCATTGGCTAGCCAGTGAGCCTCGGGATCTTTTATTTCATTATTCTACCAGCAATGGGATTTTAAGCATGGGTGCTCCCATTATGCTTTTTAAATGTGGGCTCTGGGGACCTAACTCGGGTCCTCATGTCTGCAAGGCAAGCACTTTACTGGGAGCTTCTTCCCAGCCAGCGCTGACTTTTTTATTTTTGGCGCGGTAGCTCCCTCTGAAGAGGCTGGTTAACCATATTATCAGATTCTTAAAAAAAAAAAAAAAAAAAAAAAAAAAAAAACATCAAGCCAGGCAGCGGTGGTGGTGGCGGCGGCGGCAGCAGCGCACACCTTTCATCCCAGCAATTGGGAGGCAGAGCCAGGCGGATCTCAGTGAGTTCGAGGCCAGCCTGGTCTACAGAGCGAGATCCAGGACAGGCACCATAAACCACACAGAGAAACCCTGTCTCGAAAACAAACAAACAAAAAGTGCGTCACTTCACATCCCCAAAATGCAGTGTGGCGTATGGCGTAAAAAACATCTTGTATGTTGCTATCACTCTTCACTCAATGGCTCCGCACTCTCAGACGCACTCTCCCCAAAAGTAGAAGGCTGGTGAGGTAGCTCAGTGGTGGAGTGCTTGCCTAGCACACAGGAAGCCTAGCTCAGATCCCAACGTAACACCCCGCACTCTCACACAGGGCAAAGCCTTTCAGAGGCTCCTGGGAACCGATCAGATCCCACTATAAGAGGACCAAAGCCTCAGAAATAATCGGCCACTGCGATGTGGCTTAGTCTGTTCTATCCACACTGTAGTCAGTCTTAAGCTGCCACTAGAGTTTATGTGGGAGGAAGTGGATTCTCCACAAGCCTACGTTCCTGGTCTTCACAGGCTCCTGCTACTTAAGCTCAGCCTCATCTGCAGAGAATTTTTGTTGGGCAGCATGTCTTCAGAACTGCCCGTGGGCACTGCCAGACAGCTTATTGCTTTCTCCCCCCTCCATTTTATTGTCTCAACCGAAGAATGTTAGTTGATTTTTTTTTCCTTTAGTGTATTATGGTCCTATGACTTGAACTGTAATCAATTTTATCTGACAAGTTTGTATGGCTGCATTATTTCAGTGTCTTTGGCTCTCAGGAGGTCATGTGAGGTAGCAGAAAGGGTTATACAGAGTCGCAGGGGAACAGATCTTGAGGTCTGTCCTTGGTGCCACGTAATCTGACTTAGCTGGGGGGTGGATGGGTGAGCCACGGACTACATGCAAGAGTGGTATCTGAGTGAGAACACAGGACACACTGATACTGGCTGTCACGAAGAGGCAACAGAGCATCTGTCATGCAGCGATCTCAATAAGCCAGTTGTGTTGCATTTGGACAATCAGATGTGTGTCTGCAGAGATTGGAATGGCACCCTCAACTTCAGAAATTCAAGGAATCTTCACCGCCGGGGAGGCGTTCCTAAGTGTTATTTGCCTTGGAGCTACACAAATGTTTGGTTCTGCAGGTCAGCAAAGTAATATATTATCAGTGAGCTGCCTGCCCTAAAGGAGGCTGACAGCCATTGCTTCAAGGTTGGCTGAAACAACCTGGCATTCATATTTCTAGAATGTTCTTCCATGTTCCAGGGCTGCTCCTCAGGAGAAAGTTAGGGAAGGCAAAACATTTTACTTGGCCATTTATCAGTTCTGCCATGGCGGGTGTGACGGCCCATGACTTGTCCCAGTATCCTGGAGGCAGAGGCAGGCAGATCTCTGTGAGTTTGAGGCTAACCAGGTCTACATGGGGAATTCTGGGCCAGCCAGAGCTATCTAACAGACTGTCTTCAAAAACAAAATCTGCTTTAGAAACAAATCATACAGTAGCTCAAGAGGACATGCGGATTTTAATCCAGACTTTTCTACTAATGTCTCTAGCTGATACATTTGAATAGCAATCCTCCCTTTTCTTGTTTGTAAAATGTGGGAAATAAGTTCCCCTTATGTTGTTTAGGAATTAAAGATATGTACAGGACTGACTGAGTGCCTAGGATACAACTGCTCCATGAGGGAAAGCTCCAGTATGTAAGGAAGGATCCACTTGGGTTCTTGCCCAGTATATCACCAAGATAATGACACCACATGATATGCCCACAATAACTCTATAACTGTTCTAGAAAATAAAAAGCAGAAATAACTGTTCTAATACATGTTTGATGCTGATGTAGTCTACCACTGCCTCTGAGTCACAAACTGCTCCCTGAAAAGAAAACGCTGTGCCAGGCCCTCAAGGAACACCACAAGGAAAAACTCCTTCTCCACGAAGGGTGTGGATGATGTCTGAAGTTCCAGGTCAGCCCAGACCCCATCTGTACACCCAGCAAACAGCGTCTCACACACACGGGCCATATCTAGTTCAACTCTGCTTAGGAAACTGAGAAAAACCATAGCTTCTCTTCCATCCAATGTTCCTTGCTGGGAACAGATGCAGGTGCTATTTCCACTTTGTATCTCAATGGGAGCCCAATAGTGACTTTCCTTACCCGAAAAGAACTGTTGCTCGTAGGATAAGAGTCAGCATGTGACGCACTGAGCATCGTGAAGAACGCACACACAGCCATTGTTTGCTTTCAGACTCTCTTTTCTGTCACCTTCCACCCTAGTGGTCACGCTTTGCCTCTGCAGAGGCTCACTTCAGTGTCACCATTTGAAGTCCTGTGAGACTGTTGCTGGTCCCCTTTCCCTGCTGTGTCTGGAAAAACTATCTCTGAGTGTAGCCCAGAGCCAGCTGCCTGCGGTCTACTCTTATCTTACAGTCTTGCATCTGAAGCGGAGTCGTTGGATTGGATACTCTGCCTCTGGATGTAGCACTCTTGCGGCCCCCGGAAAGAGTCCACCCTGCTTGCTGCCTGGCTTCTGCGACTCCCCTAAGTTAGCCGCGTTATTCTGTCTTCTCCATCACTGCGTCTTCACTGAGCACTGTGAGCTCTCATCAGGAAGCATCCAGGTTAGAGACGAGATGGCCGAACCCCAAATTATCAGCTGACTACTCGAGGTGGGATGCTATTTGCTGTGGTCTGTGTTAATTCTGCACCGCAGCCTAACTGTCTTCATTGAGGAAAATAGCTGGGCCCTGAGCCCTTTGGGATGGGATGGCAAGGGAGAACGGGAGCCTCGAGGAGGGCTGACAGAGCCAGAAAACTTGCTCCTTTCGTACTCCGTGTAGGTCGGTGGTGTAGAGCTTGCCACACACGGTCAATTCGGTGTCCAGTGTCTGTAATAGATATGTATGTATATGTATATATCTCCCATTAATATTAACCAGGACATCCTCGAGATGCACGCTCACTGGTGTAGGTAGATTCTAAGTGGTCCACGGAGCCTCTGGTCTTTTCCATAGGGATACAGCTGTAGAAAGGGAATCCTGTCACTCTGGGTCCTAGCATTTCTGACAGAAAAAAATAAATAAATAAATAAAATGGTGGAGGGGGTGGCCTGAAGAAGACAGCGGTGCTGGGGGGGGGGGGGGCGTCTAGTGAGGTATGTGGAGCAGTGCAGCCACGGCATGGCAGCCTGCTGGACTGTTGTGAATTCAGACCTGAAGTAGGGGTTAACCAGGCTGCGGGTCAGCACAGGGTCAGGAGCCAGCCCCGCAGGGCTGCAGACCACCCGTTTCAGAGCCAGTGAGGAGGTGTGACCCGAGTGACGGGGGACTAGAGGGATGCCCTGGACTGCAAATGGAAAGGCTTCTCTCTTCCCACGGAGGTGGGGGCAGACGTCTGAGGAAGAGATCCTATAAGTAAGAACGTGATGTCCCGTGAAGGAGAATGGACACAGGAGTGGGAGACTGCTTGCTCTTGTCCCCAGGCACGAGGCCTGCGGGGTAGACGGGAGACATGGGGGCCTCGCCGTGTGCACAGGTTTGCCACTCATCCCTGTGCTCATAGCCGTGCCCACCCTTGCTGGGAAACACCAGAAAAGAGAGGGATCTTGGAAGTCGCTGGAAAAGTGTAGGCCAGGAGGGTGCAGCCAGAGCTCAGAAGGCTCCAGCCATGCCCCGCTCTGGGGATACATGACCAACAGGGAGGGTGTTGCTTTAGAGATCAGGGGCTCAGAAATCAAGATGAGCCTATTAGTTCAGTGTATGTTGGATCTCATAAGCCAAAGCAAAAATTAAGTTCCTTTAAATAGTAAAACTAAACATTGAAGCCAGGTCTGTGGTATCATCCTTATCATCTGAGTGCTAAGGAGGCTGAGACAGGAGGATTGCTGCAAGTTCCAGGTCATCCTGGACTCTCCAGTAAGTTCCAGGCACCTGAGCTACATAACAAGACACTGTTTTACAAACACACACACACACACACACACACACACACACACACACACACGCCCCAAAAACTTATACATTGAACCTCAAATTAATTGACTTAAAATTATTTTTTAATTTATTTACTTCTGGTGTCTGTGAAAGTCAGCAGGTGGCTCTTCTCTCTGGGGTCCTATCTCTCCTGTCACCTTATGGGGGGACCCAAGGATTGAACTCAGGTTGTCAGCCCTAATGAGTGCTGTTACATACTGAGCCATCTTGTTGACCCGACTTTTCCTCCTCCTCTTTCTCCTCATCTTCCTCTTCCTCATTTTCCTCCTCCTTCTCTTCCTCCTCCTCTTCTTCCTCTTCTTCCTCCTCCTCCTCCTCACATATCCGTAGTTTTTCAGTAGTGAAGTTCAAAGATGTTTGTAATACACCCGAGACCCGACAAAGCTGAGGCAATTGAAGGTCAGACTCTGAGGCAACTTTGTCAATTATACTGGACAAAAGTCTGTTTGTCCAGCATGTCTTCGGGTGTGAAAAGAAGTATCCAAGAGTAGTTGGGAGGGAAGGGTAGAGCAGGCCAAGGTGGCTGCTGGTTTTTACTAGCTGTTACCTGAACAAACATCAGATAAGCAGCCCAGGTCTGTATTCTTCACCGGGTTGTGCTGAGGTCTCCGAACAGCACTGCTCTAAGCGCCTACCTAGTGTTAGTGTTGAGATCGGCAATCAAACTCTTAGATAAAAATCACAACAAAAGCCACTAGAGCTGATGGAGTGCTGGGAACAGGCAGCTTGGCATGGAAGAGGCTGGGGTTTGTGCCTGCAAGACCTAGCCCAAACTCAGCCTTTTAGAGGTGGGACGCTCACCATCACAAAGGCTAGCCTTCGAGAAGTGATTTGTCCCAGTGTTAGCAAGTACTTGCTGAGAGAATAAGCATTTAGCCCCCTAACTACAAACCCTGTGCACCAGGGTACTTTGAAGTGAAGATGGCCCCACTCGGCTGAAGTAGGGCTAGGGGTGGGGGATGGGCAGCTGGGAGGTTTGGAGTCATAAATACAATGGAATGATGGAATGGAGTGTAGAAACTGTTGAAGAACCAGTGCTCTCTAATCATGATGCTTTAAATTTAATCAAAGGGTAAAGAAAGTAATTGGAGACCTCGTGGAGCTGAAACTTATCATAAGCCTCCATGAAGGCCCCTAACTCCAGAAAAGCCTTGCCACCTGCCTTCCAGCCCTTCCCCGGGGTGGAGCAGGCTCAGCTAATAGGAATGAGAGCTTCCAAATGCTCAGTGGTCTCCCAGGCCACAACGGAAACATTGGGTTCCAACTTGCAAGGATAAGACGGCTCACTACAGTTATTCCTCCAGCGTTTGTCTTGCTGATCTGGACAAGAATTCTTCTACAGATGTATGATTTGGGGACTCTGCGCATTGTGAAAACCACATGGTGTCCTACACCATGCCCCAACGAAGACTAAAACCAGACTTGTTTGTCAACTGCCTCTCAAAGTTACGTGAATGAGACGGCATAATGAATATTGCAGCCAGTTCTCCGTTTTCAGTTTTAAAAGACTTCTTCTAATCAGAAGTGTGTTTTTCTTGAACACTGGCATTTCATTCTTAGTGCCTTTAAAATGTTTTGAAATCAAGAGCAATACAGCCTTTAAGCTAAGAAGGAAGTCTGTATTTTGCTTCTGTGTGTGCATGTGTGCATGCCTGTATGTGGGGTGTGTGTGTGTGTGTGTGTGTGTGTGTGTGTGTGTGTTTGCGCGTGCGCTCACCTATGGGTGACCATTTGGAGGCCAGAAGTTAACACTGGTTGTCTCCCTCGATGGCTCTCTCTACCTTACTTTTGAGACAAGAGTCTCTCACTGGACCTGGAGCTTGTGGTCTCAACCAGACTGGCTGGTGAGTGACCCCCTGGAAGCTGTGTGTCTCTCTACAACCCCAGCATGGAGGTTCAGATGTACACAGCCACAGTTGGCTTTTTGCACAGACGCCAGGGATCCCAATTCCGGTCTAAATGCTTGCACACCGAGCCCTTTAAGTAGTGAGACACCTCCCCAGCCCAGGAAGTGTTTTGCCAAAGAGACTTCAAGGTCACTATAGGTTTCCTTATCTCTTTATCTCTTTCTACCAGGCTCGATAAGCTGGCATTTGACAAAATACTAGCTCTTTGTTTCTCAACCCTTGTTTTCCTAAAACAACCCCATCCTTAGGACAATGGCCAAAGCTTAGAAACGGTGTTAAATGGTGTTAGGAATACTGGGATAAGGTGTGGACCTGAGAGGAACGCGTGAGAACCATTTATTCCCTTGGGCTCACGGCACTGCTCTGATCTGCGCAGGGCCCAATGCTCGAGAGCACAGCAGTGAACTCCAGAAGTTCCCACAGAGCAGAAGACAATGACGCAGTGACTAAGCCCCCAGTGCCAGGAGGTGCTGAGTGCTGTGAGCGAGGCCAAAGGGGCGGGTGACCCCGCGGAGTACCGCAGGGTGGAGGAGGGAGCTAAGCCCTGAGAATTTCTGAGTTTCCTTTCTCAGCCCCCCAAAGTGTGATCTTGAAGCAACTGAATATTCCAGCTACCTGAAACAAAAGGATGCCAGCTGGGGGGCTTGCTCTCTATCTGCATAAATTCACTGTTGACAGTGGTGCTGCCTTTCAGGGCAGACGAAAGTCTGTTTCATTCAGATTGAAAGTTAGTAGGAAGTTTCTAACTGTCCTCAAACTGCTTTGCTGGCAGAAACACAATGGACAAGTTGACAGGACCTGTTGGAGATGTGGCAAACGGTATTTACAAGTAGTTACCTTGTAACACGCCCACAGTGGCTGCATTTAATACCGATAAGCCTCACTACAGGATGTAGTGGGAGTATTTGGGTGTCAACATTCAGTGTGAAGCCAGCCTCCTTTAAGAGTTCTTCTAAGTAGGGTCAGCCTGGCCGCATAGAATCTGTATTTTACTGACAAGCCAGTTTCGAGTGTGATGTAAATCACTAGCCGGTTGCACATTTGTTCTGAGGATGCCATTAGCTGACGAAGTCTTCTTCCCTGAGAAGCTCCAACAGAATGAAGAAGGGAAAAGGGAAATTTGAGGTGTGGTGTGGGGGTGACACACTCTGCTAATCCCAGCATCTGGGAAGCCAGGCTAGGCTACACAGCTGTCCAAAAATAAAATAAAAACCACACAAGAAAACGATTCAGATACAGATACTGAGGTGAATGTCACAGATCGACAGGGTAAGGTGGGTGCATGAGAGTGTTTTCCACAAATCCCCGTCCCTCAGGCCAGAGATGCTCTTTGGAAATCAGCTGGAAAACCTGAATCCACTTGAATCTCAAATAATGATTTGTGATGTCTGAATTAGTGTTTTCAAACTAGTCTAACAGCAGAGCCAGGACCTTTTTGGTCTCTGTCACTTTAAAAAAGTAGCAACTTAAAAAAAAAAAACTCAGCTTGTCCTCTGCTGCCTGCCTCGCTCTGCAGCAGAGATAACAGAATTTGGCCACACAATTATTTACTTGAGGGATCTATTTAAGGCAACCTGTATATTTTTAAATCACAGCTACAATAGGCTATTGTTCTCTATATAAATAAATATATGCTGCAAAATCGTCATACTGAGTTTTAAAGTAGGAACTGCTGGCATTCACGGTGCGTTTATTTGCTGGCAGTTTAGGGAGGGTGGAGCACCTAGTGTTCCTCGCCCCTTCGCTTGGCATTCCCCCCACCTGATAAGGCTGTTGTCTCGATTAAAGCTTGTAGCGCAGGAGAATCGTGGACTTCAGCTGATCACTAATTACTAATGATCATTGCTAATGATCATTCCTTTCCAGGCTCGCCTTGAGGTCCAGTTTTTGCTTCTCTGAGCCCTTCCTGCAGACAGCTGAAGCCAAATTCCTCTCTTAGAGCCCCTATAAATAGCACAGAAACAA